>JAQGAY010001026.1:0-17420 GCA_034698085.1 Polydesmus angustus | reverse complement strand
TAAAATAGTTCTCAGATTAAAGCGAAAAATCTTTCTTAAATTTAACCAAACAAAACTTAGTATGGGTAGTCTAACTTCTCTTAAACGGGGTTTTAACAGCCACACTAATTTAGATAAAACTACCGTATGTTAGGTAAGCTACTTCCTTCCGGCACGCGTTTATGAGTTTTAGTCTGTGTTTTTTGGAATTTATTGAGCTTGGTTTTTTTTAGAAAAACGTTTGGTGCTACTAGCAGTCTAATAATATAATGAAGGGGAGAAAAAATCCAAACTTTAATAAGAGCTTTTTAAAACTATTCTTTTGCGGTTTGCCTTTTTATATTTTGTGGTTTTCGGCCGTGATGCAAAGTATAGTGGCTCGTGTTTCATGCATTTATTAACATAAATAACTAAACTAGCAGACAATTGCTCTAGTATGAAGTACAGTTATTTACATTATTTATAGGCATTCTATTCTGGTTAAAGGTATTTTTTTTAGCTACAAAAGTAATAAAATTAGCAATTTGGAGGAAAATGTAAAATGAAAAGATGCAAAAGTTATAGTTTTGAAGAAGTGTATAATCATATGGTGTAAGGGAGGGTTGAGTGGTGAATTAATTATCAGTTCTAGTCATCTGGAATGCGTCGCCAAAACCTTTACTTTTTCAATATTTAAACCCGCGGCGGCCTTGGAGTCTCGTCTGCGCCCAACTCATGACCATCAATTTCATCGGCCAATTATACCGGGGAAGCTAGTCTAGAGATCCAAAGTATTTTTTTTTTATTATATGTATATTTTGAGTTTTTTTTTAATGTTATATAAGCGGCAAGCTAGAGTCTTGACTTGTGTTGATTAATTTTTGTATTTATTGAAAGGCGCTTAGAACGGAATGTCGACGTCTGCCAATATTAACAAAAATATTTGTTGATATATTTTGTAAGGTAAACGAAATAGGTATCCCTGGGGTTTGTAAGCTACTAAAGACGGTGATAATAGCCGACAGGTGGTTGCTTGCCTGCTGCTGCTGCCGCCGCTCCACAGAGGAGAAAAAAAAGCCTCCCCTCTCTTTCTTTCTTGCTTCTTACTAGCTTCTCTAATTCACTAACCTGGTTCATACGATTATACAGGGTTACGAGGGAACCTACTTTTTATGTGCATACATATAAAAGAACTTCTATTATTCCGATATTCTTAACGTGCCCTATAATGACTCATATTTTATTTTTTGGGGTGAAAAATGCTGATCGTTGAATTTTTTGCCTTCATTTTTTTAGAAATTTGGTATTAAAATACTGCGCACTCATCAAGAGTTCGGTAAAATCCATTTAATAGCTCGTAAAATTATTAATAGCAATAATATTTATTTTCAATTAGATTAAATTTTGTAATAATATTAAAAGAAATAAGAAAGTCGAATTTTTGTTATGGTAACAATATTTTATTCTTTCTTTGGGGCGATCATCTGTTCTATTGTTTACCTTTGTCGCTTATCGTTTCCGTTCTTCCACAGGTTCGAAGGCAGATTTTTGTTATATATAATATTATAATAATATTAAATGTTGGTCGTTTTGTGTGCTGGTTGGGGTAGGGATGGAGGAAAGAAGTTTTATTTGAATTAGTTTTTCACGCGTCCATCACCCGTCAATGACATTATAAACTGCATAAGCATTTCAATTTTTCTCGAATACAGACTTTTTCCTTTGACCTCTATCCCCCCCGTTTCTTATCGGGAGTTTTCTGTCCCCGCCTCACCTGCGAATTCCGAGCACAAAAATGACTCCCCACCACCCTTTCGCCTATTCAATCTAGCCCCGCTTTTTCCTCCTCTCCGTCATCCACTCACCGGTGCGCGGTGCGATACTAGGCGATGGCGGCATGTGCTAGTGCGACAACCGCCACTCTTCGTTTCTATTGTGATCATTTTTGCCCCACGTACGCTTTACTACTATAGGACGCGTGCTCTTCTGCCAGGTGCTAAGTAGCATGTGCTCCTGCCTGCCTGGGTCTCTGAACTAAGGTGAGGTGAGCAGGAGGACTTTTTGGTGGTTGGTTAGGGGGTGAAAAATGAAAGAAAAATGCTCGCTCTCTCTCTCTCTTTCTCGACTTAAAAAAGAATCATACACAGCCAACATAATAAAGGTTTTAGTAGGGAACGTGCCCATTTCCCGGCTCGTGTTCTGTCTCTTGAGCAATTTGAATGAGAGAGAGAGAGAGGAAAGGGATGTGAATAAAGAATTTAACTCGCGTGCCTTCCTCTCTTTTCTTGCTCTCCTTTTTTTTCATCCATCTCTCTCTCTATTTCAACCCGGGTCTATCGTGTTGCAGCGCGTTGGTTGCAGCCGCGTTTTTACCTCCCTATTTTTCTAGTAGCGTAGTAGAAATTTTCTTCTTTTTCTCTTCATTTTCAAACAACACACTTAAAACATATTTTATTTCTTCTTCGACATATTTTGTACAGGCGGAGATTTTTTGGAGAAAGATATAGAGAGAGGGCGAAAGGAAAAAAAAAGAGAGCGAGTGGAGCTTTTACTCGAAAACACCTTTTATGATGGATGGCGAAAGCATGTTTTTAGTTAAAAATGAGGAGCTGCTGCCGGTTTTTGTAATAACCTCTCAACTTCCAACTTGGTTTTGGGAAAACGTTTTCAATCTAACAGACTTTAGATTTACAAAATACGGCTTTTAAAAATAAAAAAAAATAAATAAATAAAATTTCAAATATTTTCTTGTTACGAAAGCGCTCGGTAAGCAGAAGCCTTTCAATTAGGTTTTTCCTCCTCCCTCTTTCTCCCATTTCTATCTTCTCCACCTTTTAGAATACCTTCGATCGATTATTAACTAATAATCAAAAAAAAAAAAAAAAATTGAAGGAGTTGCTGGAAGCCGAAGGATAAGTAGAGGAGAAAGAAGATTAAGATTTTCGATCGCGGTTTTCCTCAAAGAAGTTGCTAAACTTCTTCAAGTGCTTCTTTAAGTTTCGTGGGTCGTTACGCCGAATTCAGCAAATAACATACTGCACATGCGCTTAATCCGACTCCATACATTGCAACAAGATTGTTTTTTCTCTCCCAAAGGCTACTAGTTGACCACATTACTGATGTAAACATACAGCGTCAGTATTGTGATTCGTGAAATACCAAATTCATCAAAAGGATAATCAGATTTTGCTAACATTTTGCATAGCCTATTTTTGCGCCTTTTAAGCTTTGTCAGCCAAATTTTAGAGCACCGTGAACTTCCTTTCTTTTAATGTCAACACTCTTGGCAACTTAACACTTTATTGCATATTATACCAAACATGCAGTCCACGCATAAAGTTTTTAAATCTGCCGCCGAAAAAGATGTCACCTGAAGCATTTAGATAAAAACTACCTAAACTTTAACTTTAAAAATACAATAATAATTTCGAAATTATTTTTAATTTTATTTTAAAAAGAAAGGAAGAAATTGGAAAACATTTAATATTATGAAGCATTAAGTTTGTTAGTTATCATGCTGGTACAGTACGTATCCTGTCTATTGAATTGCTCAGTTGGATGTTATTTTCACAAGACGCATCGTTAAACGGCAATTTTTCAATCAAAACAACATTTTTGAATTTCTTAGAAATTTTTCGCACTTTAATACCCGTGATTCGGTTCTTTTTTTTTTATTAAAAAGCATTTTTCACTCGTAACTTTTCGATGATTTACGTTCTTAGGTGTAAACGAAATTAAAAAACGTTAAATATGCGTTCTGTACTAGGAAAAATTTTTTTTTTAATAAATTAAAAGGCATAAAAAAGTAATAAAGAATGAGAGAAGGGCGAAACTAATATGTTTGATGATTAATTTTGTGCAAAATTAGTTTTCTAATAAATAGTGTAGCTGATTGAGCGAATACAAGTACTGCAAAGCAGCAAAAAAAAAATATGCATCGTGCATTAAATGCTTCCAGCAGGTGCTCTTTCTGTGTGATGCTATTAATTCTTGTTCAGTTTTTATCTTTGTCACCCGTTGGTCGGATCTCATCTTTGGGATGGATGGGAAAGAGGGAGATTTTTAAACAAAACTGTTGCTGGTAGTGGAAAAAGTGTTTCGAGCATTAATTGCAGGAAATGTTTCCTTAAATTTTACTAGGGGTGGTTGAATGCGAACCATGCATGACGATGACATTAAAGTCTACGACTCTATTCATTCTGCATGCATTTCGCTAATCTATTCGAGTGAAAGCAAAACCAACCGCGCACTTTCACGCGAAATTATAAAAACAGTGGAAGGAAAAATGTACGTTTTTTTTCTTTTTCGAAAGCTATTTCATTTTTATAATGAAACCGTATAAATATTTTTATGCCAGCTGGAAAAAAACTCTAGCTAACTTATATCCATTCTAATAAAAAGCTTAAACATTTTTCTAAGTCATAGTTTGTCATTGTTTTTGATATTTTGACTGATTTGTCTTCTCTCTTCCTCTTTAATAGTAAAATCGTGAAAAGTAGTCGGAAATAGTTCGTTTGCACGGCTTGTAACTCACTAAAATTAAAACTATACGACGATGATAATAACAAGGGCAGCCATAACAAACAACTTTTTCGCTTTTTTAATGAAGTTCAGTTTCCCGCGCTTCTCGAAAAAGGAACTGGAATAAGATAGACGGCGAGAAAAGGTTGGGATGATATGGGGGTGGGTGAGGGAGGTGTGTTGTCAGAATAATTTAAAAAAATGTTTTCGCAAAAATTATTTCGCTTTTGACGCTGTTATCTCAGTCTTGCATCACATTCGCATCTACATTTTTATATTATTAACTTTTTCAAAGTTTGCGTGATATTCATTTGTGGGATTTGATCGATGAGATTGAGAAAGATTGGCAGTCGGGAAGGAATTACTGGCAGAGTTAGTATTTGATTTGGTTTCACTCAACAAGTTCATTTTTTTTCCACTCTTCTTTTTCGGTATCATTTATCAGAACAAGTAATCTGATTAAACGATCCCGAATTGAAATCAATGCAAATGACTCGGGAACGCGGACATGGAAAAAAATTAAACACAGAGGTCAACAATAAAAATAATTAAAGACGATTTAAAATAAATAAAATTATACTGTAAATTGAAAATTATGTGTTTGGGGTGCTTAATTTTTAAAACATTTTTTTTTTGTTTATTGTAGATGCGTGTTCTTCACGGTCGACGCCAAAACCCAGGGCCCCTTTGAATAATATGCGGCCAAATATTACATTCCCAACATTCGCTTGTCCTCAAGCTTACGCAACGTGGTACTGTCTCAATGGTGCTACTTGTTTTACGGTGGAAATTAGTGAATCCATACTTTACAATTGTGTGTAAGTATTCATTTAAACTTAATAGTTTTAATTTTTGTTTTCGAATGTTTTTTTAAATAATAAATGTTGCATTTACAAAATTTATTATTATTATATTACTGAATTTTAAATTAATAATTTTTTTAAATTAATTTTAGCTGCGCAGAAGGCTTTACTGGACCGAGATGCGAGTTTAAAGATTTAGACGGATCATATTTACGTAAGTTTATTTTTTCACAAGTAATTGTTTTTTTAAATATTAATTATTGTTTATTTATTTGTATATTATAGCGTCTAGAGAAAAAGTAATGATAGAAAAAGCTAGTATAGCTAGTGGAGTCACAATTGCTGTTTTACTTATGGTCATCATTTCTATAGCTGTGTACATATATAGCAGGTAAGCGATTGATTTTTAAAAATATATGTATATTTAGGAAACTGTTTCTAAGTTTTAATTTTTAAATGTTAGACGGAGGAAAAAGGAAAAGGTGTGTGATCAAGTAGATTCGACAACACTTCCCTACCCACCAAGACCCTTTACAAATAGGTCCCAATTATCACGACAGTACAGTCAAAAGAAAGGCTCAACGACAAAGTCACACGTAAGTTTTTATTAAACATTTTAGTGTTGGAATATCTGGTAATAAAATTCCATTTATTTCAGGACGTTGAAGCTGGCAGTAATTTTCAAGAAGAGTTTTCTTCTTCAGTCTTTTCTCATCATACTACTTCGGTGCAGCATCCATCTGTCAGTTTTCCTAACACAAGTCGAGCGAGTCAACTTTAGCCAACCAAAAGCGATAAATTTATTTTCTATTTGTGATTTTCAAATTGTGTATAAATTTGATGCAATTAGTGTAAAGGTAACTTAAAAAAATGCAATGGGAGTTTGCGAGAGCAGAAGTCGATATAAATATTCGATACTCTAGATAATTGTTCAATTTATTTATAAATTATTTAGACCCGCGTTACTTGCAATCAGGGAAGAGCAGAGTAAAATTAATGTAATTATTTTTTTACATGGGTTGCTACAGCTTTTTTTAAAAATACAAAATATGCCAATGTTTCTCTTATGACAAGATTGCGTGTATGTATCTTAAAAGTTGGTTTATACTCTTAATTTTGAGAAACGGTTTTTTGCTAGATCGCAAGTTTTCGTTCAAGTCAGTAAATTAAATTTGTTAAGTTAGATTTTTTTTAAACCAAAAAGTGATGGTATTTTTATGCAGATTTCCAAGAACAAGTTTTTTTTGTTGTTGCTTTTTTCAACGTTATTGATGTTTATTCATCGTTCTTAGCAATAGAAAACTTAGTTGTTTATTTTTTACAAACGCTATCGAGTTAAATGTAAGGGTTGGTTTGATGATGCTAGAAAGAAAGGAAAACGCGCGTGGAATTATAATTTATTTATTCGCGAAGTGAGCTTATATTCTCAGGAGCTTTGTTTGAATTAAACTTTTATTCAAGTTTATTCATTTTCGAAAGTTTAATAGCTATTACGATCAAGAAAGATGGACTTATTTTTATTGAAAAGTTTTGTCAACAGCAAGAAAAAAACTTAATTAGTCGGTACAATTTTATTGGGTGAAGTCCTAATTTATTAACGATAAAAAATATTTAGTAACAATCAACCTATTCATCGGTTCTTCTATATCCAATCATATTATAATAGTAATTGTGTTCTTCTGCTTCTTTAAAAACTGATTGACAATGGGAAATACCTCATATTTATTCCTATTGCTCAAGCATAATATACATAACATTATACATTTTAAAATGAAATATTTCAATTTTTTTATTAGAAAAAAATGATTCCAACTAACCGCAGTTCATTCCAAAACTAATTTATACGTGAATTTTTATTATTTATTTTAGACAAACACTGCCTAGTGTACATTTTATTGTTAAGAGGTGGATAATTTCACAAACTACTACCTCATCTTGCTTATGCAGTTTTATAACTGAAAACTAATTTTGAAGTACAGTAGTTATTAAACTCAGAATCGTGTTTTTAGCGTAAAAATAAATTTAAAATTTATGCAACAATTAATAAATAGACAAATGGTGTGATGATGGATGACGAATCGGCGGCTAGCAACAATCAAAAATAAAATTCCCTTTTATTTTACCATTCTTAGAATAATTATTTGAACTGATTAAGTCAACGTATTATAGCTCCCAAACTAAAGTTGTTTTAGTTATTTTTAAGCTAGTCAAGGAATCTGTAAATGTCAATGCAATGTTCCAGATTTTGTAAAAGTATTTTTACTTTTTTTTAATAAGCATTCTTTTTCTAAAACTTTGTTTTATCTTCCATTAGCTGAAAAATTCTATTAGTTTATTTTTAGTTATAAGACTAGTGACAGTTTTAGTTTTCCGAATTTTTTTTTATCTTTTATAGCCTTGAGGTTTAATAAGTTTCTTCATTACAAAAATTAAGCCTTGTTACGTTCAAACATTTATTAACAAAAGAAAAACAATTGAAATTTGATTTAACAAATTATGTAGCTAGTCAGATTTTTTTTACAAAATATTGGCGTAATTATTTAATTACACAATTGGTCAACAAAAAAATAAATGATATGAGAAATTATTATCTGGAGAAATAGTTTTTAGATTTTAAAACTTAATTGGATATTTCTTGTTCTAAATTATAATTTATTTATGACGTATTTTTATTCATGTGCTAGATTTACCAAATACCTTAATTTCTCTGCCGTAATACATTTCTCAAGATTTAAATGATTGTTTAACTAATTGTGTTTTCTAATTGAACGTTTTACCAATTTATTTCTATTATCTATAAACCTATTTATTATTATGTGTACTTAATTTGCAATGAATGAACGAAATTTTATTTGCTTATTAATATCGAACAAGAAGTTGTAAACCGGTATAATTATTATGTAATTCAACTGCAAACAGGATAATTAATTTGTGACTTTGGAGAAATGAATTGTTGTAGACAGAATATAATGATAGATTTCTGTATGTTTTTGTTCCTACTTTTGGTGAAATTGTCGTGGAAAAACATTTGAGTTTTTAAATTATAATTTGTAAAGCAAATTACATCAAATCTGTTATTATATTCTTCTACAAAAATATACGAATCGTTGCCTTAATATTTGAAACTTGAATGTTTATACTATTTGTATTTTTTTTTTTAAATATTTTTCTGTCTAAATACGGATGCTTTATAAAAGTTTAACATTATAATAAGTTTGTACATATGTAAAAAGAAATTCGGTGTATATGATGTACTTCAAACGATGATTTACTATGCATTTTATATGCACTATAATTTAATAATTGTGCAGAAATGGAATTTTTATCGAAAGCGTATTTCTAGGGATGCAGTTGATATTATGTGAATGCTACAATGTATTCCCAAATAAACATAACTTGCCTTATTCAGGCTCTGTTAGGGCACAATATGATAATATTTGTGCTGCTATTGTATTTTAATTGGGTTTGTTTTTCCCACGCATATTATATTATTAGAACATTATTATTCAATTTATCTATTTTAATGTTATGTTATTTAATAAGAAAAAAAAAACTTGGAGCAAAAAAATTCGATTATGAACTAAATTTTGTTCAGCGGCAGACTTAGTTGTGAAGCTTTCGGTTTATTTGTAAATAAATGCCATAGAAATGTATTTAGTAATTCTACTAAAACAGTGTAATTATATTATTATGTTATACAATCTGCATTTTTATATGTGAATGCATGATTTTATTAAAAAAATGAAAAACATTAAAAGTTGAAAAGAAATCATTTTTTTTTTTTTTTGTATTTATTGGTACAATTTGTTTATTCATTTTGAATAATTATATTGAAATTTGAGTTTTATTTTGAATTAATCATAGTTACGGTATTGATTTAATGAAGGTGTGTTTCAAAAGTTGTACAAAGCAACTTTCTAAGCACCCTGTATAATTTTTGTGTGAAAATTAACAATACGTTGGACACTATGAGGCAACGTAGCAACTTTGTTATAAAGGCCTCTATTAGTTTCCGTAGGAAATAATTTTGTTTAAATTGTTTTGTCATCGTTTTGTTTTTGAATTTCGAATCAAGTTTGAGTGGTAAATTCACTAGAAGAAAAAAAGAGAACCAAACTATTGGTATTTATAAATCTAATAATTATAATACTTTTCCCTACCGTAGTATGCATAATATACGAACAAAAGATGTGAATTTCTTTTGAGATACAGTAGTCGATTCTGAGGTCTACCATGTCACTGGAATTGCCGAGCTCAACAATCGGAGTCGAAAATGTTGAAACGGCGCAAGAAAAATTAGCAAACGTTTCATTATACCAATTGGACAACTCTTTAAAAATGGTAATTGATGATCGAATGGATATCGATCAAAAAAGCGATGACACAGTACCAGATAAAAGTTTGGTCGCGATACCCAGCGAACCTTCTACGCCGGCAAACAACGCTGAACATTTACAGTGTTATTGGTAAATAATTATGTGATATAATTAGTAGTAATAAAAATAATAATAATTATGTGGTTTTTCATAGCTCAAAAGAAAGAATCCCAAGCACGATTGAATTATTATGTGGAGCGTGTTGTCGTTGGTATCACGAAGGATGTTTATCATTCCAACTAGGGTATTCTTAAATAAATAAACTTGTTTATTAAGGTTTTTATTTTCGTAAAATTATAATTATTTATTTTTAGGAAATGTATTCCGTTTATGACTAATTATACTTTTATGTGTAAAGACTGTAATCCTTCGGGAATGGAGTTATTTACTAAGCGACAATCAAGTAAGATGATTCGAGGAATGATTTTGCGGAACGTTTTATTCCAATTGCAAGTAATAAATTTATTAGCTTTTATTCAGATGTGCCAAACAGCGTTAGCGAATTTGATTCAACAAAGCATATTAGCCGGTAAACCAAGGACAATGTTTTCAAAAGATAAAGTAAGCGTATTATTAAGCTTTGTAAGTTTTAGTAGTTAAGCTATATTAACTATTTGCAATAGGAAATAATTCCTTTCATTGATTCAAATTGGGAAAGTTTAACAACATTTTCTCGCCGAGTTAAACAAACTTGGCATAACACTGTGTTCAAAGCTATGGCAAGTAACTTTTCTTAATTTTTATTTTTGTTTAGATTTTTGATCGTAATTGTATTATTATATTAGGTAAAAGAATCTGACATATTTATTTACGAAGAAAAACCATCTTTAATGGATCTTTCGAGTGATCATCCACTTTTTGGATTGGTTATGAGTGATATTTCTAAAATTGGTCCAAATTTCGATCATAAAACCGGACAATTTAAACAGGGAGAAAACCAAAAAACTGCTTCTTCATTAAATTACGGCGCTTTGGGTAATATTATAAAATTATTTGCACAATAAATTATTATTCTTGTGGTTAACTGATAAATTAACAAGTGGGCAGCGGTAAAGGCAGAGGCGCTAAAAGGAAACAATTAGAATCTTCATTATCGTCAACTAAGAAATTAAAAAGGTAAACGCTGCAACGTAATTTGAAAGATCGTAATTTTAAATTTTTTGTTTTTTTATTATTTAGTGAATTAATAATGCCAAAACTTCCGGCGCATGGGTTTCCAATGGAACATCCGTTTAATAAAGATGGATACCGTTATATATTAGCTGAACCAGATCCTCACGCGCCTTTTCGCCAGGAATTTGACGACAGTTTAGACTGGGCTGGAAAACCTATTCCTGGTTGGTTGTATCGAACTCTTGCCCCATCAACAATTTTGTTGGCGCTGCATGATAGAGGTATGACGTTAAATCTAAATTTGTACTTCTAGGTAAGATTGAATAATTATTGTTATTGATTGAGTAGCTCCTCAGCTAAAAATTTCGGACGATCGGTTATCGGTTACTGGTGACAAAGGATATTGCATGGTGAGAGCTACTCATGGGGTGAGTGATGGAACGTGGTACTATGAATGCAAGATTGAAGATATGCCGGAAAATTCAGCAACTCGTATTGGATGGTCTCAACCATTAGGTTAGTAGAATTAGAATCACTAAGTTAGTAGTGTCACGTATTTATAAAGAACTTAATTTGAATGCTTTCAAACTCAGGTAACTTACAAGCACCTTTAGGTTACGATAAATTTGGTTATTCGTGGCGCTCCCGCAAAGGAACAAAATTTCACGAAAGTAAAGGAAAGCATTATAGTGATGGGTATAAAAAAGGAGATATATTAGGATTTCTAATCAAACTCGCTCCGCCGAACATTAGAAAAGCTGGAAACTTACCACAATCATTTAAAGACAGGGTGGGTAATAGAGTACGGGCATTTTTTAGAGTATAAAATAATATTTATGATCTATTATTTAGCCACTTGTGAAATTTAAGAGCTATTTATATTATGAAGATAAAGACGAAGTTCAAAAAGCTGTCAAAAATTTGAAACCTTTAAAAGATAGTCAAATTGTGTTTTACAAAAATGGCAAGTGTCAAGGTGTAGCTTGGACAAACATTTATGAAGGAACGTATTATCCGGCTGTGTCTATTTACAAATCTGCTACAGTAGGTTTAAAATTTATGTTTAAAATTACTGTAAAACTCATTGCAATATTAATACTTGTTTAGGTATCAATTAATTTTGGTCCAAAATTTAAATATCCACCCTCAAAAGAAAACTTTAAAGGAGTAAGCTGAATTTATAATTTGCATCTAAGGTGAATTTTAAATTGTTTTTGTTTTTAGATGTTCGCGTCAGCACCCAAACTTATCAACGAACAAATTATTTCAGATGTTATATATTTAGTAGAAAATGAAGGAAAATTACGCCTTGACAATTACAGCATGTAATATTTCTATAACGATTTATTATTTTTTTCTCATATGATTTATTAATTTAAAAAGTATTTTCATTTATTTTTACATGCAATTTATTATACAATAACATTTCGTGTTTGATAAATTTTAATGCATGAAAAGTTAATTTATAACTGTGTCATCCTGTGAGTCTGTGTCGCAGTTATAGACTTCCAGCGTCTTGTACATGAAATCATAAAGAGATAGTTCTTGGTCACTTGAAGAATACTCTTCAAATAGTTTCCATAAATCTCCTAAAATAAATTTTTTTTTTTTTTTTACTTTTTTTAAAATTCTGAGTGGATAACAAGTTACCTATCGTAGTGTGTCTTTCATTTAGAAATGAATACATATTTTTTATATCTTCACAAAGTTTCTCATCTTTAAAAGTAATATAAACCATATCCCTGCCTGCTTTGGAAGCCGCCATCAACTGAATTAGCGATTTGAGCCGAGGATCGCCTCCAAACGCACCACAGCCCCAATTTCCGGTAGCCACCGCTTCTAAATTTTCTTTGGGATCATTAGAACTAAAACCACAGTAAGCCTTTTTTTTAAAAGGAAAAAGATGGGTAAAGATTGAATTATTAAGACATATAAATAAATAAGTAATTTTACTTTATTCAGTTCTCTGAGAATTAATTTAGAATTATATTGCCCACACTTCGCCTTTTTGCCTTGAAATCGAAGGGCATCGATGGCTACGATTGTTGTGTGACGCCTTCCCCATTCATCTCTGCAAAAAAACATTTGTCGTGACAAACTAAAAATATTTGACAGTTTAATAAATTACCTCGGGGTACAGTCTATAAAATCTCCACTCCACTTAAATTCACTTGCATATCCAACAGCATCATTGTAACGTTCAACTCCTGCAATTTAATATTTTAATTAGTGTAGCCTATTATGTGAACCACTGTACTTTTGTGCTAACATTTGGATTTATGCACAACAATTATATGGATTATTAACTAAAACAGGTTAGTTACCTTTTATTATTAAGCATTCGTGATCTAACATGACTTCAGAAAACAGTTGCCCCACAATCAACTCAGGACTTTTAACAAAACTTATTTCTTCCTGAACCGCACCTTTTCTTAAAACACCTCCGCCTAAATACTTGTTAGCGAAATCCATCTTAATGTATTAAAATAAGGTTAGTCATTTAATTATTTTTTAATTTGTTTAAATAATCACCTGTAACATGCCTTCACATGAATCTATTGATCCTTCTGAAGTTACGTGCAATTTACAAAACGTCTCTTTACAGTTCGTCCAATTCGGAAAATGAGCGATTGATTGTCTTGTAAATGAAACTGTTCCACAAGGATCTATATTTAAAATTATAGGTAGTTGGTTTAATTTTGAAAATTATTACTCTTTGCAAAATCTAATTCTTACCTTTATTGGTAACTCTACGAAAATAATTTATAATACATTTAAGTTTTTCAATAGTAGATTGCACTTTTTTCTGTTTGTAATGAGCAAATAAACCAGAAAAATTGATGTTAGGATAGGTATATGGCTGTTTTGAAAATGTGCACAGAAATGCATTTGCCAATAAGCTAGCAATCTGCATCTGGCTGATAAAAATGGTGTGGTTCATATTCTGTTTCAGCAACGGTATGGGATTGGTGCATATTTTAGGCAAATTTGTAGCCAACCGAATAATTCCAGGCAAAATTACATCAAAGAATTCTACAGTTTGAATTGTACTGAATTCCTGCAAAATTTCAAAAATAATTGTAAAAAACACTAATTATAAAATTGATTTCATATAATAATTTACCTCTTTAATTAAATCTTGAATACCAAAAAAATTAGGCACAAAACTATTATAACTTAGAATAGCTTTCTAAATAATGACAAAAAAAAAATTTAATTGCTAATCTCAGAATTTTAACTATTTTAATTGCAGACTTCTAATTGCAAAGGAGAACTGATCGTTTCCTTTAATTTTCTTGTAATTAATTGCCATTTGCTTCTAGGATCACTCTAAAAATAATAAAGAAAATAATTATTTCTTTTTAAAATTTCGTTTTGAATATTATATTAAATAGGTTTCCAACTTCTTCGCTTTCTCTATAAGTATTCCTCGATGAGCATGGCATTCTCACGTAATTTTCACTCCATTTATCTTTATAATTTTCTGGCCAAGGGTCCGGAAATGTGGTAAAATCTGTAGTTACCTAAATTTTTAAAAACGTTATAAAGATAATATTTTAATACTTCAAATACTTTAATTATACTTTATATAAAATTGTCCTGTTCCTTTGTAGAGCTAATGGGACAAGCTTTTGAAGGCATTGAGGTGCGCATTTAAAATTAGACAAATCGGAGGTCTATTATTTAAAATTAATTACTGTATAAAGTTAGCAAACCGTGGTTTCAACAAAAACAACTTACAAGTGGCGTCATGCAATTGCTTTCAATTTGTGTATCGGTATTCGAAGTTAAACGCCTATTAAAATTATTAATTGATGGTTAGCAATAATTGAGTTTATCTACCGGTAGTATTAATTAAATTAACAGTAGGCCCTACTTGTATGCCTTTAAAGTTACTGAAGCTGATGGATTATTTTCATCTTCTTCGACTTTACCGGTGTTTGTCTTTTCTTGAATATCCATTTCCTGATCGCTGTGATTTATAAAATCATTAAAATTAACGAAAGCCAATTTATAACAATTTAATAATACAACATTTAAAAAAACATTTTGAGTTTAAAAATCTATTGCATTCTCTGAACCGTTACATGCAATAATCAATAATGCTTTAAACCTCCTAGTTTAAACAAATAATAAGTTACCTTTTTTCCAAAACGTTGACGTCGTCGTTCATATTCGATGAAGGATGATCTTCTGATTGAATGCCCACTGTATGCACTGTTATTATATAATTATAGCATAAGCATAGTTTATATTGCATAACGTAATGAAAAAATACTTTTATCAGGCAAAGTTGACTTAATTGACAAGGAAATTCCAGAGGAAGGATTACACGTAGTAGTTAGATAAGAGTCCATCGCTAACTGCTTCAATTTTTTCTTGGGCAATTCTTCAGAAGTATTATTAATCATTTTAACTATTATATCGTCCAGAATATTATCACTAAACCATTAATAACTATTTTTAGAAAGCTGATCAAGAAGCGAAGCACTTGTTGCAAGTCATTAGACAAAAACCTAATATTTTGGTTATTATTTTTTTTTAAACCTATTTTAATTTCTAAAATTTGTTTATGCAGACTTAATTTGCATCAACGTTTATTTCTTTTATCCCATTTTAATAATTAAAATTGCGCAATGAATTAATTTTGTGAAACCAGTGGTGAAAGCCACAGATGAAAACATTCAACGTCATAAAAATGTAACCAACGTTACCATGGTGATGGCTTTAAAGCGGATGACAGTAGCGCCCTCCAGTGCCATCTATTCAAATCTTTTAGTACTTTTTCTTCTGCTAAATGTGATCGTTGCTGATAATCATCGTCAGAGAAAATGGTAAGAAACTCAATTAAATCTGAAAATATCTTTAATATTTTTAATCATCCGTTAATCGTATTAGATTTTTTCCATACTTTATAGTTATATTTACCCAGATATGAAAAATTAGCATGTATTTCAATTTATATAATAACTTACGTGTTATTCACGTTGGTTTGCACATTCACAGCATACCTGGCCTTTTTATTGATAATTTATTTGAGCAGATCTTTGCAAATCATTCTGCAATTTTATATTAAGAAGTAATAAATTATTTTATATTTAGGGTGACTTGACCGCAACTCTCCGTACTAGGAAGTACATGACCAACCGTTTATTATGTCGTAAGCAAATGGTACATCGCCGTATGAAATTTAATTCGTTGTATAAATTGTTTCGTATTACTAAATTTTTGTTATTTTTTTAAGGTGGTTGATGTATTACACCCTGGAAGATCTTCTGTGCCGAAAACCGAAATTCGGGAAAAGTTAGCAAAGATGCATAAAACAACTCCAGATGTTGTATTTTGCTTTGGATTTCGCACGTGTTTCGGAGGTGGCAAATCTAATGGTTTTGCTCTTATTTACGATACTCTAGATTTCGCTAAAAAATTTGAGCCTAAATATCGTCTTCAAAGGGTATGCGTAATTACATATTTATCATAGATCTAGTGAGACATTGCAGTATTGTTAATCTTGTTTTGGGTTTGAATAGCACGGGCTATACGAAAGAGCTAAAGTAACGAGAAAGCAACGTAAAGAAAGAAAGAACAGGCAGAAAAAAGTACGTGGTACCAAAAAGGCTAAAGTAGGCACTGGACAAAAGGGTGGAAAGGTAACATTTTTATGTGTTGTACTGTATTTGTTTTTGCTTTTTGAAAAGTTTTACTCACTTAAGCAGTATTTTAGAATTGCTAAGCTAAAAAATCAATTTTTAACAGCAGTAATATTTTAATATATTGCCATTCAGCATGTTGTTTTATGATCAACTTCCATTCTGAAGAATTACGCTTGAGCTTTAACGCATTGACTTGGCTTTAACATTTTTGCATAATTTTTCTTATATTAACCCGTTCATTCACTTGGTTTTGATACACATTTATTTATTAATCCAGCATCAATCATTTAAATTTTGAAATGAAAAACTTCGTTTTAAAATTTAACAAGATACTTTTTTAGCAGATTTTATTTTTCTTGAGTTTAAACACGTTTAAACAATTTTCCGTTTGGATTGAATTGATTCGGTTGGCATGGAATTTATTTCACTTCACAGTACAATTATTTGACAATTTATCTATAACTATTGCTATTCTAGAAAAAGTAAATTAATGTGGTATCAACTGTTTCGGATCTTAAACCTTCTTTCAAAGTCTCTGGGTACTTCTTCATTGTGAAGTATTTCTACTTATGGTGTTGAGGATCCCTAGTATCCAGCTTTAAATTCTTAAAAATCTCATTCTTTTTTCTCTTTGAGTTTTCTCTGCTGGTTAAATTGTATAGTGATCATTGCTTACTCTTTGTAACTGCTTAATTTATGTATAAAAAAAAGTAAATCGTCGCGTTTCGAAAAAAACATTAAATGCTGATGCATAATTTGTTTTATTACAGAATTAAAGAAGTTAAAGACCGGGACTGATTTTTATAATGATAAATAGAATAAATATTTATCAGAAATAACTCAAATGTTGTGCGTATATTAATTTCGATGAACAACACCTAATTTGAATTATCTACGTTTACTATGTGATTTATTTATCGTTTACTTTTAGGATTAATCCGCATTTAGACATACATGTGCGTACAACACTTTAAAAAACTTTCGATAAATGTTAA
>JAQGAY010001025.1:0-17449 GCA_034698085.1 Polydesmus angustus | reverse complement strand
GTTTGAATTATGAAAATAGTCCCACCCAAACGCAAATTACTAAGGTGGAGGCATTACTTATCAGTCAGCCCTCGTACTTCTCCCCGCTTATTTAAATATTTATCATCTCCGTATGCGGTTCCCAACTTTAGGTCTCAGGGGGTACGCACGCTGAAGTTGGCACAAGGTCCGCCAAATGATTTTATTATTAAAACACGGCTAATAAAAAAATTAAAATTTTATATACGGTATATTTTGCTATTAATATCTATGTACAGATTTATAAATAAAAATAGGCTTCGAATATGCCAAAATAAGTGTAAGAGAATATTTTTGCTACTACATAATTATACTGCAATAAAAAAAATGCTGGTTAAAGTTGAATTTAGGATTTATAAGCTTATTTGCAGGAATTATGGTAACATGTACATGTAGAATACGATTACACTTAATCAGCTGATAATACTGTTTTTACACGGAGGATACGTTCCTGAAAAACACGTGTAAAAAAAGCAATGGGGGAATTCTGTGACATTATATAAGGGCTACCGAAAAATGCATACACTGTACAGTATTATCAAATTTTAATCAATACATAAATAAAGGTATCAAAAATTTGAAAAATTCCCAAAATAAGCAAAAAATATTTTTGAAATTGGTTAAAAACTCGTGTTATTTCAAAATTTCTCGTGTAAAAAGAGAATGAAATTTTATTTTGAAATCGTTTTATTTCAAATTCGTAAAAAAAAAAAAAAAAAAATCCGTGTAAAAACAGTATTAGGTGTATTTATTTCTTCATGGCTATTTAAATAACAAAGTAATATTATAGTTTATATACAGTATAATACATGTAGTAAAAATAATAATAGGTTAACCATAGTAATTAACACAAAAAAAAAAAAAATTTATTGTTCAACTTGTAATCGATAGATTTGGTTATGTTTTGAATAGCACATTAGGCGGTAAGAAATAAATTAAATTCGTGCACGCGTTGTTAGTATAGGCGTTGACGGGTAAATTCATTGGTTAGTGGTAAAGGCTATAGAAATTGAAGTTAATTTCTTAAAATTTAATTAGCGTTTTTGTGTACTTTAACCGTTGCTAATTATGCTACAGTAAAACCGTAAAAATAAGTGTCGAAAATGAATGAATCTTGAAGCGTAAAAATAAATTGAGCTCATTTAGAGAAAATAACAAGGGGAAAAAAAATATATAAACTAAAAAAGATTTATTATAAAGAATTTGGCTTTGTTAGGTAAGCTCCACTTTATAGTTTTATGAACTTCGACGAAAACAACAATGAAATAAGAAAAGTGCAAAAGATTTTAAGTTACATGATCATTATTTGCTGGGGCTTTATGCGCAAATTGTTAAAGTTATACTTTACTATGTAACTTCGTTCGTGGTAGTTGTGCACTATAGGCTTTTTTTTTTTTCTTTTGTTTACGTAATTAATAAATTTTTTTTAGCATTGTGTTTCTAAATCGAATTTGAGATCGTGAATTTAGATTTTAAAAATAGAGATGCTTTTATGTTTCCATTATCGAAATAGGGTTACATTTTATCTCCGTGAAAGATACACGTTAACAGTCTCGGAACGAAGCGTTTTCACGGAATGGTTTTGTTTACATGAAAGTCTCGCGACGTTTTTCAAGTTCGTATACTCTTTTATGCATTTACGCATAAAAACTTCAACTCAATTGAAAGTTATGCATTTAGGTCACAATTTATAACCGATATTCGTCAATGGAGACGTTGAAGAACCATTAGATGTTCGAAATAGGCTAACTTGAGTTTATAACTCTTAAGCTTAGGTTTCTTGATTCTTTTTATATAAAAAAAAGTTAATTGCATTTTTTAAAAAAAACATTTTGAAGTATTTCTTTTATAATTAAAACTTTTAATAAGTTTACTGAGAAAGAAAAAACCGTTTTAATTTTCAATCTCTATCTTCAGTCTGGTTAAAAAATTTAAGAAAAATAAACTAATTGAAAGAAAGAATCTGGCGTGACCGACGGTGATTAATGTTGTAGGCTAGGGCAATTAATTATTATATTAATAAACCGTTATACGGGATATTAAAGAAATTTGTGAGTTTTGCAGGTACAGTGAAACCCGCTTATAGTGCGATCCCGATTATTGTGCGATTTTTGTCCGGTTCTTTGAACAATACCATTGGACCATATGTTAAAAAAACCCCCCGCATTTAGTGCCCATTAGTGCGCATTTTGGTACCCAGAAATTAAAAGTTTGTATAAAAAATCCGTGTATAGTACGATCCACCTACAGAAAATGAATTTCTTTTTTTCAAAAAAATTTAATCGCAAAACTAGGTATTTTATTATTGTGAATTTTCCGAACAGTTTTTTCTTGCCAAATGCCAATTACAGATTGTTTGAAAAAATAGGCAAAAAAAAAAAAAATGAAACTAAAAAAAGTTATTTCAATTAAAAAACACTTAAGTTAAAATTTCTGCATTTCCGGGATATTGTGCGATCTCACCTTTATAGTGCGAATTTTGTTCCGTCCCTTGAATCGCACCATAACCGGGTTTTACTGTATTTTAAAATGTTTAAAACCATTTTTTTTATTTCGTCGCCACTGGAAGATCTAAGTATTTCAATCTCGTTTTCCAGTTTGTTGTGCAATTAAAAAAAGATTACTTTTGCCATAATGTTTTAAAATATCTCGGGTTTAGGCCATAAGGAGAAATGCTTTATTTTTTTTTTTTTGTCTTCGTTTCAATTTGATTACAGTATATTGTATAAAACGGAAATATGTAACATCTTTAAATTTCCCAATTTTAAGTTATGCCTGGATAATAATTTGCAGATGAAATTTACAGTTAGAGACAAAATATGGTAAACATAATGCACAGCGAGGCATACACTAAATAGCGTACCGTATGAAAGATAATAATTATCAAACTTTTTGCTTCATTATTAATGCATAAAAGTGTAGTCTGTTTAATCAGTTTGTTTACTTATGCGATTACGTTGCTCTCATCTGCTTAATAAAGACATTTTTAAGCTTAGCAACGCGAACGTTATTGTTTTCTGCGAAACATTTTCTTATTCTTACTCATTGACTATTTAAATCACTTTAAAAAAAATTAATTAAATTATTTTAAGTACAACCGGTACTGTTTTTACACTGATTTTTTTTGCACGAATACTCTTTTTACACGAGAAATTTTGAAATAACACCAGTTTTTAACCAATTTCAAAAATATTTTTTGCTTAATTTAGGAATTTTTCAAAGTTTTCTTACTTTTATTTATGTACATTAGTTATAATTTGATTATACTGCATGTATTTTTCGGTAGCCCTTATATAATGTCACAGAATTTCTCCATTACTTTTTTTACACGTTTTTGTCAGGAACGTATCTCCCGTGTAAAAACAGTATTAGGTGTATTTGGTTACTTCCCAGTGATCTAGTTTTATTTTACATTGTGGCCATTAAAATTTTAAATCAAGATTACTTGGCAAAATCTAAATTAAAGGGGTTCCGGTGGTAAACATAAATAAACACAACTACTGTATCGTTTTTCATTACAACGGGTACTATTAAAATTCTTAATACCGTAAACAAGTGAGCGTTATGATTATCATAAAACTTAAGTGTAAAAGATGCGCCTATTTATAGTTGAGTAAATATCATTTAGTAAACGAATAGATTGAAGGGCTTTGCTTTTCTCATGTCATTATAAAGTCCCTCACTCGGAAGTAAAATAGAAAACAAAAACAAGTTAGGATTTTACACTAGCCTAACTGTGTTTATCTTAACTTTTTTTTTTTTTTGGTAAATATGAGGTTGTTATTATTCTTTGAGCTTGTTTGTAAGGGCAAAATCAGAGTTAATCATATATACAAGAAGGATTTGGTGGAAATAAAAGTGGGTTACTTTGTTTTAACTGGTCACCGAGCTAGAAAAACAGATCGATTTTATGACGAAATATAACGGTTGAAGCTGCTTGACATTATTAAAAGTGTTTTTGTTATTCTATTAATTTTTTTTTTTTTGATAAGCAATCTTACTAGTTATCAATGTAAGTCCACATTGCAACATCTTTTATTAATACTAAGACGGTGAAATTGTTAACGCGGCAAGGGAAGGGGATGATAACGGGATAAATTGTTATAGGGTTTTAGATTGAAAGCGATGAATTCTTTTGAAAGAAAAGTGTTTGTGCGGCAGCTGCGATCAAATGGAACTAATGAGATACATTACCAATTTTCTTTACAGATAAAATTGCCAGTTTAAAAGAATTGCAACAATGTGTAATAGAAAATTTTACGAATGCTCTATAAATGTAAGATTGTGTCAATCCGTGAGCGGGTTATAAATATGCTACGTACGCATTAGGGGGTATTAATTCCGGAAATCATAAAATAGCCGCGGCTTTAAAGATGAAAAGCTTGGACAAAGGAAAACACTTTCGCCAAATCTCTTTAATTTTAAATTTGATAACCTACGATTTTGTTATTTGAAAAATAAATTACCGCGCGGAGCAATTTAAAACTTAATTGTAATTGAAAAATATAATGGAACTTCGATAAATTGAAAACTCTTGTAAAATTGGAAAATGTGGTTTGTCTCACAGGCGAAACTCTTAGTAACTGGTAATTCACATTTTAAAAAAAGTAATGAATTTTTGTCTTTCAAAGTTTTTTTTTGGAGTGTTGAACCTCTGTAAATCATAAGGTTCAATAAGCTTATAGAAATGCGGAGTTTATAACAGCGAAATTTACCTGATTTTGGTCGGTACCGTTGTTTAAAGTTTTTAAATCAAAATCCTCATCAAGATGAAAAATATAAAAATATAATACAGAATTTTCCTCGAATTGTCGCTGTCACGCTGTATCCAATACATTTTTAAATGTGCATATAATTAGAATTTATTATTATAATGTAAAGTATAATTATTATGAGTAGCATAACAGCCTAAATTTCTGGTTACAGTATACGAAATGACGTAGCTGCGAATAAAACAGATTATTTTTTACAAGTCAAACTCAAAATTCTTTATAATTTTATGTACCGGTAGGTTACTAATTAGGATTCTCTTAGTTGCAAAGACGTTTTCATTACATTATTATGACGTTATTATATTGTAATAAATTATATATTACCGGTATACAGTACCGTATACTAGTATAGGAAAGAAATATTTTGCTATTATCATTTTTAAAGAATTGCCGTACCGTATTCTAGACAAACGCCAGATTTATTTCAAAACATATTGTAAGCAGCAAGCGTAACTTCATTTTGCTTAAAGTTTTTAAAAACGGATTAACTTAGAAATAAAATGTACAGTACTGTGTTATTTATTGAATTTTAAATCTAAGAAGAAAATTTTTAAAGAGGATTATGGAATTGATTAAGGTGGTAAGTAGTGAAATAATTAGAAGAAAACACCGCATTAAAATAATTTCTTCGTATTGATAATATTTGCCTAATATAAATAAGTTATAAAGAGGCTTACAATTTTAATTCCTTTTTTGACTTTTTGGAAAAATTAAACGAAATAGCCGCTTAAAACGAGCTTAATAATTATATGCTGTACATGCAATGGAATTTTGCCAGTAATTTCAAAATAATATTGTTCACTTACTTTTTTTTTTTTTTTGATTGTTACAGTGGGAATTTTAATAAATGATAACAATTAAAATTTAAGTAAATAAATTTTTGATGGGAGTTATAATTACGTTTTCCAAATTACGGGTAAAGATTACCGTAATTCTGCGCTATTTGTTTACGTTTTAATACGGCATAAACTTACTTTTTAATCTTCCGCAATTGTAATTTGTATCAAATTGTGTAATGAACACACGATATCTGTTAAATTTTTTTAAAAAAAATTTCTAGTTTGTAATGGATGCTCATAGTACTAAACTAAAATGATGTACAGCACATTGTTTTTTGTTTTCCTTAAAGTTTATAAAACTTTTTTTTTTAATTTACAAGCAGTCGATCGATATTATTATTTATTATACATGTAGGTATAATTTTTTTTGAGATTTCATCTAATGTTACTCCATGTCTTTAGCATTTTTTCCGCTTCGTTATTATTTTTCTTGTCGAATTCGGGGAGCTAATTGAGTGAGCAAATGAAATTATTTACTACGACATGAAAGTGCGGCAATACACTTCAGGTACGGTACACCATTAAGAATGCTTTTCGTTTTTTTTTCCGACTCGTCACTCACTTTCCATCTATTCTAAAACACACACACACACGCTTACGATATAAGTTGTAAAAATAGACGCGCGTTATCAAAATCAATTGGAGCTGATGAGCAAGCGCCGATTCCCTGATGAATTAATCTGGGAAGATGAGGAGAACAAAAAAGTTTTCTAATGAAACCCACTACCGGTATTTAATAATTAAGCTTCACCCATCACCCGCAATTACACTGCTCATTCCAATGCTCTACAATGCTTATCTACTCGCAATACACTTCTGGCAATATTTATTTAACTTAAATAAAATAAAAAAAAGTATCTCAAATTGCAACCAATTACGTCCAATTTTAACGTCGAACTTCCAAGAATCATAATTATCGTCAAGTAAAACACTCGATAATAATAATATTTGCAAGCTCATTAGAAGATTGTCAATCAATGGTTTGAGGCTAATTCTATTTTTTTTTTTAATGTAAAGAGCTAATTTTAATTGGCTGGTTTTTATATCAATTATAAACCACGATGAAATTTGAGGATAATTTTAACGAAAAATATTGAATTTTAGAAAAGAATACTGATGTAACGCAAAACTCGCGTTATAATGGTATACTGCACGTCGAATAAAACCGCTAAGCGATTATTTTCAATAATAATTCTGTTTATTTTAATTTTTCTTTTTTTACCGGTGTTGTAAATTGATAAATTATTTACGTGATTTTGTCACAGAGAAATTTAAGAATAATTTTACTGTATAGAAACTTTTATTTACAGCGTTGTAAAATCTTTTACTGAACGCTACTATTACATGTACCGGTACATGTTTAAGTAAACTTAATTTTTAATTTCTTTTTTGAAATGTATGTAATGCAGCTTGAATTTACTTAGAAGTTTGCTAAATGAACAAGTAAGCGTGATCTGCTTTTTATGCCGTTTATCATAATATTTGTTTGGGTTTGTTTATAATAGCAGGCTGAATTATCTATGGAAACGCGATGTATTAAAAAAAAAAAAAATATGGTAATGCTGTATGTATGTGGAATGTATTTTTATAAACATCCAATCTGATACGAGTAAATTTTATGCGGTACAAGAATCAATAGTTTGCACAATTAAATCCAAGTTTTAGTATTATTTTAATGCTTCTACATTGATTTTTATCAAATACGTGCAATCGTTTAATAACATTATAACTTAGCGACATATAGTTTTCAAGAAAATCGGTGCTGTAAATTAAATATAAATTATTAATATTAGCAAGCATTTTTTTTAAAATGTATTCATCTTAGCATAATAATACGCAATAACTTAAGCGATTAAATAATTATTTTCGTCAAACTTAATTATTAGTTTCTATTTTTTTCTTGTCTAGACCATATAACTTTTATTTACATTACAATAATGCGCGAAAATGTCACCGCGAGCTGTTCAACAATATCAATCACATTCTTTTCTTAACTAATTGCTAGGAAATTTTTTTTTTTTTTAGAGTTGTAAATTGCATGACACGCATTTATTAATATTTAAAAGGTAAAAAAAATTAGCGGTATTGTAGTTTTTCAATCACAAAATGAAAATTCAGTATATTATTTAGCAAGGCGTCAATATTACCTCTTCAACTTATATTTAAATTAGTCGCTGCAATATTTTTAATAATAAAAACCGCATTTTGCTCTTTAATTGAAATTCGGGATATTTCTCATTTACATATTTTCATTTCCTGAAGATATCACCGAATCTTTTATTTGGCGAATTATTTTCTATTGAAGCTCACAAGAAAAAGCTTTTTACCAATAAAGTAAAATGATTATTATGCAAATTTTAGCGGGCTTTATTATAATCTCTATTGTGCGTTTATATCAAAGTGCATCTTTTTTTTATATTAGTGTTTTAACTTCTTTTTTTTTAAATTTAAATATTAAAGGCTCGTTTATTTTATTTAGTCATGTGTTTTGACCTATCAACCTTAAAACAATAATGAATTCCCTTTTGTTCTATATTTTTTATTACATTTTTTTTCTCCGGCGGAAGTGAGTATCACGGATATCGATCCGTTGGAAATATAGTTTCGTCAAGGATTCGTTAGGTGTCTCTGCTGGCTTAGCGCAGATATACGCCCGCGTAAATTTGAGATAAAAACCAAATACGAAATTGACTAGTGTATTTTCCCCGAGATTATGTTTAATATTGAAGGATTTACGATAACTCGAGTTTGATGTTTAAGGCAGTCAGAGGTTGCTGACAGTTTGACAGGTTAGTTGCAAGCAAATATTTATAAGAAAACATTTATAATAGAACGAAGTGTAAGTAAGGATGCTGCGGCTATACATAATGATGGCGTTTGCGAATGTGTGCCACTTTGGATAGTGAATGACGTCATGGAAGCCCTTGGGGGTTCTGTTTTCTTCTTCTTCTTCCGTAGTAGTACAGTAGTAGGAGATGCCCTTTTCATCTAGCAGCGAAAGTAGCGTCATTGTAAATAAAATTCTTCAAATGGCCAACGTGCACAATGGCGAAAACAGCTTTTTCACAATTTATGCGTTGCTAGGAAAATAGTCTTCTCTTTCTATTTATCTATCTCTTATGGCTCTCTGTGTTTATTTTGTAGAAGAAAGTTTCGCGGACTGACCTTTTTGTATCATCTTAGAAAATTTGTTTTTATTACCGCCGCTAGACTACTTTTCGCTCGGAATGTTCCATTTGAATTCTGGGAAACTATGCGATCGAGATCAAGAAGTTTAATCTGTTGCAGATTTGTTATGAATTTAAAGTGATATTTCGAAAGGGATCATTCATATTTTTTTTTTAGAGTGAATAATTTATGGCTATTGATTTAATTCGACTTTTCACTCAAAATATTTCGCTTTGAATGACTTTCATAAAAAAAATTTAATTTCTAGAATAAAAAATAATAGGTGCGTCGTTATCGTGTTATAATAATTTATTATGATTATAACGCGCTTCAAATTTTTTTATTGAATAATATTTTAAAATATTTAGCTAAGATAATTATTCAAATTTTGTGACTTATTTTGCACCGAATACATTAATAATTTTGCTCTTTTTTCTAGGAACTTGTGAAAGAAATAAATTAAATTAGAATTATGTCGCTTAATCAAGATTAAGAAATTCTATTATGACAACTAAATACAATTATTTTTATTTTCGGTTTGTTAAATATTTCATTCCAAGCCGTGCTCAGATTATTTCGGTTACACGATAACGTATTTCACCGGTTGAAAAGAGCAAAATTAAATTAAAATGAGGAACCCCTTTAGTAAGTTAACACTAATTTCCAAAAGAGATTATTACCCACTGATAAAATTTAAATTAAGATAATAATGAAAAAAAAAAAAAACTATTGCGAAAGTTTTTAACCATTTTGTTAGTTTTATGTCAATGTTAATTTTTATTAACGGCTGTAATGCAGGGAAATTTAAATGAGATATTTTTATAGTCGTAATCATCGAACGGTGAGCATACTAAAAAAAAAATTCAATCCAAAAAAAAAAAATAGGAAGATAAATGAGATTTTGTCAGGTCACGAATGGATAGGTTTGTATTATGTTTTATATATTATATATAAAATCTGTCATCATTACTATCAGTTTTCACTCAAAAATATCCGGAAGAATTGAAACGAAAAGCGACAAAAATATAAATTGGATGTGCCATTTGGAATTTTTTTTTTTTTTGATTTTCGAAATTTTTCCCTCGGGTTTTCTGGTAATCATGCTAAATCGTAACTTCCTACCGAATCACTTGAGGATTTGAGAGATGGATATGCGAATGGATTAAATTCTTTTGCTAGAATCCATTATTCCTCATAATAATACTTAGCAATTGATTTTTTTTTTTCTCTAATTCAACTCCAGATTTAATTCGGTTAATTTTCCGTTGGAATTAAAACGTATAAAAACACAAAAGGGTATTATTTTTATTAAACGGGAGCGCCATTTCCCTCGCAAAATTTGAAGCGTTGAATGAGCACGTCTAATGGTCCCCTGGTAGAAGATGAGAGCTGCACGAGCGTCATGTTTTGACGTCAAGGTCGTCGTTACACGTGCTTTGCAAACTTATGAAATATCTAAGGTGTCACAGTCGATGTCGCATTGGATAAAACCGCCAGGAATTTCAAGCAAATCGATATTTTCTGTGGCTAGGCTTTTTTTAAACAGTTTTTTTTTTTTTTTCGTTTTCTATTTTTTTTTTCTTTTCGTATTTTCTATTACTATTTCGACTATGTGATTGGAGAATGGTTTTGAGTATAGCTGGTGACGTCACAGTGATGGGTTTGGCGTTACAAACACATTTTTACCGACTTGACAAACGTCGCATACTTTTCTCAGTCCTTGACTGCTTTCAATGTATATGAAATTTGCGTTTGGAAAATTGTTGGCCAACTTGCTCGAATCGTCGGCTGCTGCTGCTGCTGCTTTCAGCATTTATCGATCTGCTTGTGTGTGTGTGTGTGAGAGAGAGTTTGTGTATGTGCAATCGACTTCTTTCGTTTCTACTGCTTTATTTTAATCGTTCTTCCTCTCACTTTCCTCTTTTAAAGAGCTGTAGCAAACGAGATTTATATTACTGATCATGATCGTTTCGCTTACACCTCCTTACTACCGGATTTCTTTACTTAGATTAAGAGAATTAATCTTGATTGCAAATTATTATGGTTCTCGACAGAACAAAATAGGGTTTGAATTTGTGAAACACGATTTCGTAAAAATTTTTGCAAAAAAATTAAAACTTAAATGATATTAGCGCGCATTTAAAAAGAAGAAATGCGCACGCGTTGACTGCTTTTAATTTTCAACTTTTTTTTATTGCGAATCTCGTTTTTGGTTTCAGAAATTTAGATTAGTTGCGCGGTTTGCCAAACTAAGATAAGGGTTAAACGAAGATTAAAAAAAGCTAGATTATTCACGGGCTTTTTTTAAGTCTAGTTTTTAAGCGACTAAATCTCGATTTAAATTTTGCAAAATACGAAGATCCAATTTTTTCAAAAAAAAAAAACCTGGATTTAAGAATTAAAAAGTGTTAACTTACGCATGCGCCGACTAGAATTCGTTTACAGTAAAATCTCTATTTCAAGCCAACTGTTGGGACGGACTAAAAGTGGTAGTGTCCACTAATAGAGATGCATTAACATGGGAAAATTGGAGGGACGTATTAGGGGGTGGTCTCCAAACGGAAGTGTTCACTGTATCTTATAAATTTTGTTTTTAATATTTTTTGGTAATGAGACACAAGGTTTAATAAAACGAAGATTAAATAAAACTAGATCATTGAATAACAACAAAATACCAGCGCATTTTTTAAAATGCAATTTATACTTTGTTTTTTACGGGTTCGTTACTCGAGTCAACACTGTACATAATTGATAAATTTAATTAAAATTTAGTAACAATACAAAATTAATTAAGATTGGAGGCATTTTTTTTTTTAAATTTTATGTTATTTTAACGTTTTTTTCTTTTTCTAAGTTTTCTCCCTAAATATGGTTTTAATGCTCGCCATTTGGCACGAGGTACTTTTTGAAGCTGAATTGTTCCAGGCGTTTTACCGTTATTAAGTAGGTTTAACTTCCTGTTTTTTTCGATTAGTACGTAGTGGCATATAATGTTATATACCTGCGTAATGTAGCATTAAATTATTGTTCAGCCAATGTTAGTTTTTTATGTCTATTTTTATTACTTTAGGTAATTAAATTTAATTTTTATAAGCGTTAATAAACAATATAAAAATGCCACCTTTTTTTTTTTTTGATATTTCTCTTACTATGTCCATCTATGCACTTGCTCACACACAAGTGTTTTCATATTATACGCGAGTTTTGAAAGCGAGCATAAAACTTTAATGATCGAAAATTAACTAAATCGAGCTTTTAACTTTTTATGTATTTTCTTAGTAAAATACGAAATAAAATTTTGATCGAGTGCGATTTATAAAACGCATTTCAACGAATATTGCGCATAATTTTTTTAGGAAGTTATTTATTTTGCTAGGGAAAAAAAATAATAATTTTAAATCTAATAAATCATTGTTAAATATTGAATTACTGTACCGGTATGTAAAAATCTTATACAATAAAGTGGTTTTTTTAAGTAAAGCCAAATTTTCACGTTTATAAATAATTTAGGTACAATATTATTTTCTGTTTTTATATTGATTGAAAACCAACCTTTCCAGTATTTGTAAAAGAGCAATATTTATTTCGAAATTTTTAATGAAAATTATTAATATTGTTCATTACCGAATAATTTTAATTTATTTTTTGATTTAAATTTTTATTTAAAAACACATATAATTACATTTGAGGTTACTTTATAGCGTAAAAAAATTTTATTAGCGACGAAATTAAAACTTCGATTACTGTTTAAACACCTTCAATTTAATGAGAGAGAAAAAAAAATGAAATAAGCTTATCGAGTTTAATCTTCTGGTAATAGTCGATATTGTAAATTGATCGGTTTAATATTGTATCGGCTTATTGAATTTCAGGTTCTCTAGACAACATTAAATAAATAAATACAACTTTTATTGGTTTAAATAACGTTATTTAATTCGATTTCAAAGAAAAAAAACGAAGGCGATTGAGCGAATTCTATCGACAACTATAATAAACTTATTTCTTTTCTTTCTTTTATTATTATTGTTTTTGAAAATAATATATCTTTAAGTATACAGTAAAGCCAACTTTGCAAATACCGTAGGTACTACTAAATCATTTGACAGAAAACGAAAGTAAACACGAACTCGCCTAATTCTACTTTAAGTCCAATTAAATAATTGTTGGAAACTCAAATAAAAGTTGAATCAATTTTTTTTTTAAAGAATACAATCCTTGAAACGACTAAAAAAAAATAGAGAAATAATAAAAACATAAAAAAAAAGAAGAATTGAGATGTATCGCTCAATTTCGGCTTCCGTTACGCTCCAACCTTACGTTTTCATTGCGTCAACGCAGCCAACGTACATTCAACATCGGTCAGCGTACCAATCGCGTGCGGAAAGAGTTACGGAACTACGCTTTCGTTATGTAATCTATAAAATAAAAAAAAAAGGAAAAGAAAAGCTAGTTGCATCCTCACACATAGGTGGCGCTGGTAAGCTCATCGTGCAATTTCCTCGCCAGTATAAATAGCATGATATTCCCAGCTAGTTGAAGTTGAACGAGCGTGTGTGGGTTACGGTACGTGAGAGAGATATTATGTCATCATATGATCGGAAATCTTAACTTTTCTTCGCGTCACAATTAAAAATTCGGAGTTCAATAGAGACAAGCTAAAGAATTATTTCATTCGTTATATTAATATTTGACGACTTTTTTTTATTGACATTAAAAGTGACGACGAAAAAATAGTATCGAGTTTTTTTTTTTTTTTTTTTGGCTTTCGGATGCTCGTCGTTTGCGGTTAAGGTAGAGATTGAGAGAAAGCGAAAATAAATAATATGTATTTCTTCACCATACCACTTGATTTGTAAGTGTAAATACTTTGCGAGATGCGTACTTTATTTTTATTTACCCTTCAAAGTGACCATCTTTAATTTCCGCTAGAACGGAAACACAGAGAGAGGGGTGTGGGTGTTATTTTTCTTTGGTTCGGGCTATTTTATTTGGCCAGTGAAAACGTGCGGGCATCAGCAGCAAATCAACTGAGTGCTTTTTCTATTTCTTGTTGACCGGTCTTCACATGTAATTAGACGCGCACGGCTTTTTTTTTTTTGTTAGTGACCATCTATATAAATTATTTCTTTCTTTGGTTTTTTCGAAGTTGTTAGCATTGTTAAACGAACATGTACGGTTGAATTAACTTGGTGAGTGACTTTTATTATTTTTATTTGGCGGGTAATTTTTTTTTTTCTTCTCGGGGATGGTATCGAACGCTGCCGGCCGTTTGAACTTGAGCGGTTCCGGGCTGCCTGGCTTTTTTTCTACGTTGACTACTTTTTGATAAACAATGTTAAAGCATCGTAGATTAATTTCTAGAAGGTGTTGCTACATTTTCCACGATAGATTGTTGTTGGATTTAAGTTCAATTTACACAATTCCTATCGGAAAATTATGTTGGTGAGTTGTTTTATTATTTATTTATTTATTTTTTTTACATTTTTTTTGTGCGAAAAATTAATTTCTATTTTTTGCTATAAGGGTGCTTCAATGTGTTGCGGAAGTGCGAGAATAAAACGCTTCGTGCGATATTTTAATTAAAAATTATCGATTTATTGGGAGGATATTTGTCGATCGGCGGTTGCGACTTGAATGCAAATGAAATGATTGACGTGTTTTAAATATTAAAGTTAGTTGTTGATTTAGCTGGCTCGAAATAAATTTTGAGATCAGTTAAGTTCAAAATTTTGCTCTTTCGGGCAGATTTACTTCGGGCTGTGCACTACTGTAATTTTGTGAGTATCTAAATTTTCGTAAGACCAAGCTTTCCTCGCTTTATGGATAAGTTTACGTATTAATTTTAAATTGCTCAATTTCCGCAGAAAATTATTTTGTTAGTATTACTACACGTATTGATCCGAAAGTGCTGTTCAATTGGATGCAAGGCTTGCAATTATTTGATCATCATCTTTAAAATCGCTAAAAAAATAAATTTAAAGATGCATTTTATTTGACAGAAATATTATAATTCTGATATTTTAGCAAATCTATGTAAATATTAGAAAATTGTGCGTTATCAAATTAATTATTTTAACATTAATTGTCGAGTTTTAATGAATTACTGATTTTGGGAATAATAATTATTATTATTATGTTTTTTATGTTATCGAACGGTTTTTCAATTGATAAATTTTGAATAACTTAACAAAAATTATAGCTTTTATATCGGGAATTATTTTATGTCCAATTTTTGATTTCCGGTTAAGATTTTTTTTTGTAGAAATTTTTTGCTAGTTGGTCTCATTAAAAAAAGCTTTGCTAAAATTCAGAAATGAAATTGGTCAGGAAAATATTTTTATTTCGATGAAAACGCAAATATTTAATTATAATTCATCATTAAAAAGGTGGCAGTTTAAAAAAAATGTTGATTAAAATTTTTTTTGCCGCAACAAAGGAGATTAAATTTCCCTAAACACGAAAATTAGTCAAATATTTTTTAGAAAAGTTTTTAAAAAAATATGTGCGTAAGTTCAGGCCTACATAATATTTACTTTGTGGTGTTTTGTTTTATATTTTGTTTTTTTAGCATCAACATGCAGGGCAACATGCACGGTTTAAACCGAGGGTTAAATAAAACTAGATCGCGTGGTGGCAACGAAATATTGTATATCTGCGAAACAGCAACAGCGTTAATTTAATACGTAGTGCAATGCGCCAAGTTAATTTGTATCGGAGTGAATATTAATTTTTTTTTTTTAAAGTTGAAGCGTCGCACCACGCATTTCAGTTGTGAACACGAAAAACCATTAGTGAGGCGACACGTTTTTTCGATTTATTATCTCGTGTCATAAAAGCACTATCTGAAATATAAATTACTGAGGATGTTTCAAGTAATATTCGATTTTGTTTAGGGGAAAGTTTTATGAACGTTAACGCGAGTAGCAATAAAAATGATTATTAAAATAGTTAGATAGATTGTTTGATTGATTTGACTTAACTGTTGGGGTTGTTTTTTTTTGGGTTTTTTTTATTTTTTTGGTTGGTATTTTTGTAAACATACGAAATGAAAGCCGATGAATGAAATACTTCACAAATTGGATCCTTGACGAGCGGACAATTTATACAATTGAAATCGTAGAAGTCCGCAATTTATTTTCATCTGTCTGCCTACGTTGTATTAACTTAAATTGGCTCGTAGGCGTATACATGTATAGTTGATGTAAACTTTTTTTTATTATTATTTTATTTTATACAATGTAATTGCGATGCAATTTCATTTCATTTGATTTTTTTTTTATTATTGACCAGTTTCTCTTTGTGCAAAAAAACTCTTAGAAGAATTGTAATAATTTTGAAGAACTTCAATTAATCTAAAACGTTGGTTTTTTTTTATTAAAAAAAAGTGTGCCCGGTAATTTAACTTGACTTATTTTATCAAGTTATTATTATTTTTTCCTTAAAATTGTTCAGTTGTACACCGGTACCGTTATACGAATACCGTATAATGTACAGGACTTTGATATACTGTACGGCGTTTTAATATAACGGCTTTTTATTTTTTGCGACATCGATTTACGATTTGGAATACCTCGAAATACGACTAAAAAATTAAAAACAAATGCAAAAATTTTTCGCAAAAGCAGATTTTGTCTGATTCGATATACATGTACCGTACGGCGTTTTGCAGTACAACCAACTTTTCAGAAACCGATTTAGGCCGTATATTAAGGTGTTTGTATATACATGTACTGTATATTTTTTAGACAATGGTTAGAAACGATTTAAAAATTGTAATGAACGTCAATGAAATAACCGGTAATTAAGAAACATACGTTAAATAATTGCAGGGTTTTTTAAATAAGGGCGGATTTCTAATTAAGACTGGTTTAGATGGTCCCCCCCCCCCCTTTTTTTTTTCGTATGAAAATAGCGTTGGTAAAGAACGGCATTGTAGCCTATTGAAGATAAGGCTAAACACACACAAAAAAAAAATAATTTATGTACGCGCAGTATTTTCTCGATTAGTACGGTTAATGTATTCCTGGAAAGCATCGTAATTAATCGAAAACCTCTCTAATCAAAAGCGGTATCTTAAGATATTGGTTCCTAGAATTTCAACATGTAGCCTATAATCAAGTTTACGTTTTTTTTTTTTTTTTGGTAGAGAATAAAATTAACCGTTGATCAATATCAAATAAACTATAATTCAATGCTGCACCGCAACATTGGATTTTGATTTATAATAATTATTTTTTATTATTTCAGTTTTCTTAATGAATGCAGAAGTAACTGTTGCACACATCCACCATTGATGTCATTGATTTTACCATTAATGTTTATAAAAATAAATATCTTGAAAACATGGATAAAATAAGTTTTACTCGAGAAAAAAAAAACCAACTCGCAAAGAGGCAACTTTGAAATGAGGAAGACGCAAAGCTCCAACGAAACTTAGCTGCTCGGTATCAGCGCAGAGATCGATTGTTTTCGTCCCTTTATCTTTGTTTCCTTTGGAACACCTTGTCAAGTAGTATTCGAATTCGATTGCTTAATTGTAGTATGATTGTTTTTAAATATACTCATTTTGAGAATAGCAGTGACGGATTTACCCAGCGCGGGGCCCGTAGCGGATACTACCTTGGGGCCCTAGGATTTGTATGATGATATAGA
>JAQGAY010001024.1:0-17451 GCA_034698085.1 Polydesmus angustus | reverse complement strand
CTGAAAAGTGTTTGAGAAAAGCAGGCGTAATAATAATTACTACTTACGCAAGAAATTTCCGCCGACACGCTTTCGATTAGCGTTTGCGACTGATTTTTTACATCCGCCTGGATGTACATAGTTTCTCCCGGAACGAATCCCTGTTTGTTGATGCGTACGTTGACGTCGATAGTTCCGCTTTTGCGGCAACAAATTAATCCAGGCTCTTCCTGCACATGCGTTTGTCCCGGCTCCTACACGCACACATAACAATAATATTACCAAATAATAATAATAATAATAACAAGGATATTAATAATTAAATGAAATGTGAATTACGCCGGCGTTGGAAATCAAATTCAAATCCGCCAATTCCAAAATGAATAAATCGATTTTACAGGAGGGATCGAACTTGAAGGGTTGGTCGAATTTCGAAGAACAAACGTAGCGAATCGTCCCGTATTGTCCTTTAAACGAAGAAGGCAAATACAGAGGCAGTTCCAAGCTGAACAAATAGTTATATTTCCCGGGTTTCAAACTGGTCAAATTTTCTATAAAAAAAAATAATAATAATGTAATGAAAATTAGGTATTTAAAACTCAGAGAGAACACCCTTTCTTTCAATAAGTAAAAAAAAAGTCTTATTTTGAACTTTATCTATCTTTAAAAACTCTATTGCATAAAAAAAAGTTTACGTTTCGCAGTTTTCAATAGAACTTAACTACAGGGTATTGAATTTTAATGTTGATTATTACCAAAAAAAAAACAAACATAATTTGTTACAAAATGTAATAAAATGAAATGAATGTACCTGCTCCTATCACCGGTTGTTCCACTTCAAAAAACTCACTCGAATATGTGGGCATTACGACTTGTCCCACGATTTTAGCAAAAATGCCTTTAAATTGAATTTCTTCTCTCACGTGAACGATCACTTTGCCCGTCACATTTTGTCCGGAATAATAAATGTTGCGAAAATTATCCAGAACGATGCAATACTTAGTTAACTCGCTCATTTTTTGATAAATTATTTTTTAAAATTTTTAATGCAAGCAGATGCAGCTCAAATAATAAAATTATAATCTTATTTACGAGATTCGTTATGCGACATAGATAGCGGCCGCTACGAAAATCTTCTAGTCGATTTTTGAATAAAAGTCTGCGTGTCACTTTTGGATAAAAAGTGTGTTCGAAAAGTAAAAGTAAAATATCGGAGTTTAATATGTTCATTGTGGATAGCATGAGCGTCTCATAATTTCTTGAACCTTCCTTACGTAGTTACGGAAGATGCTAAATAGCAACGGCTCGGCTTTTATATTTTTATCGAATTCAATTAAATCAATTTTCCCCGAGAAGGTCAGGTTTCGAAACCACGCGCCTCTTTATTTAAATACCCGTACTAATTATTTCGTCAGATAAAAAAATACAACGTAAAATTAGATGCGTTTTGCATAGTAAAATAATACGCCGTTTTTCATCCAAAGATTTTTATTACCGATATTCACTCAAAAAATTAAATAAATAAAAGATTAGATGAAAAAATATTAAAAATTGAAAATTTTGATAGTGCATGCATTGTAGCCTATACTGTATTAGCAACAATATAAATTTTTTGTACTATCCTATTTTATTGTAGGCGTGCATTTGTGATCACGCCAATGCACAAGTGTTAACACCTTTCATCTTCTTTTGTTGAAATACCTTTGGCTAAAGTAGGAAAGCCCCTAACTCACAAAATACCAAAAGTTTAAACGAATAGCAAAAAAAAAAAAAAAAAAAAAATTGATTTCTTTTTTTGAAGGATTAGTTGGAAGAATTTTGTTTTGGTTTCTATTTAATTCCTTACGAGTGACATAAAGTTACTAGTTTTTCCATTGGATGCAAAATCTCAAATTATCCTGGCTCTTCAGTGTTTTCTGCCCATTCTATCCGGTGTTGCCGGAGGTCTCCAAACTACGGCCCGCGATCACATTCAATCCGGCCAGCATCAAGTGGCATCACTTGGGAAGTTGGGAGACGGAAAAATTGAGCCAAGTTGTTAAGAAATAATATTATTTTGTACAAAAAAGGGCTAAATTTATTCTTTTTTCAAAAAAATTTCGCGCTTCGCAATTCAGATGCGTGGTTATTATATGGCTGCCATTTGCGGGCCATTTCTTGGCCCTTGGAACTTAACTGAGGAATCAATGCGGCCCTTAGGCTAAAAGCTTTAGCTTGAGAGCAAACATTAAAGCCTTAAAGGAAATGAAACTCAATTTCAGGAAAAAGCAAAGTTAGGAGGACTGGATACAAGGTCAAACGTCGCGCAATTACCAATCTCGAGTATGAGTATAAAAAGCCAGTGCAAAATGACAGTAAAGTGCAAAAACCAAACTTCGGTTACCGTAAAAAAAAATGTTTTTCTCAATAATTATAAAGTATTGATGTTGGCGGCGTTGTTAGGTCATTTGACCATTAGCTTGGCCCTAGAGTTGGTGGATGAACAGCAGGTAGGATTTTTTCACTTTTTTTCTTAATATGTACCGGTAATTAGTACTCCGAATATTAGATGTGAACGGTTTGTGCAGCACCTCTGGTTATCTTAATTTTTTTTACTGTGATACATTAGATTCAATTCTTTAAAAAAATACTCTACACTCGTAATAATAAACAAATGGAATTTAAAAATAGTACTGTTTTTGTAAGGGAGGTACAATACATCCAAGTCTGTTTTCACACGAATTTGATTTAGCAAGAATAATTTTAAAGTAGGCCTACATTTTTAATTCCTTTCGTTTCGCGAGTCATTTTGATTTAACACGAGGTTTACAACAATTTCAAATGTTTTTTTTTTCTATTTTACATATTTTTATACCTTAATTACTGTATTTATATATGAAAGGTTTTAAAAACCTTAAAACGCGTCGTTAAATATCTTATGATGTGATTGTTAATTTTATTGAAACCAAAGTATGGATAATGAAAACGTTTGACTGGGCTGAATATAGTTATCATTTACGAAGTGTTTCAAGAGTCATTTAAAAGTGCTGTGAAAACTCTATACTGTAATATGATTTATAATTTGTCTGTTAAATAGACGGTAGGCCTACAACAGACCCTTATTTGGGCATCACCCTCATATGAAGGGAGTGTTTAGTTAAGAAAATATTTCATAACTCGAAAACTTTCTATTATTCTTATAAACTTATGACAAAAAAAATAATTATTTTGATTTTTTAGCAGCTAATTCAGAGAAATCACAAAAATCGTAAAATTTAAGGTTAAATTTAATTCGGTGGAACTTTTTTCGATGGAATTTATTTCGGTGGTATTTATATCCTTACAGCATGTTGAGGAAGAATCCAAAAAATATTTTTTGTTTAGTGCAACAACACAAGATTAAGCCAGCATTAGTCCATTCTTGAGCGTTCATTTCTAACATTAAACAATGTGCAGGTCAGCAGGTGGTATTATAAAATATATCTAAATATGAATTAATTATTCCAGCTACTTGTTCGTTATAGCATTGGCATACAAATGGAAACAAGGTCGGACGTCGCGCAATTACAAAATTAGGTTATGCGTATAAAAAGCCAGTGTAAATTAGCAGTACTGGGACTAAAAAGTAGAAACCAAATTTCTGCTAACGTTTAAAAAATGTTTTTCTCAATTACAGCGTTGATGCTTACGGCGTTGTTAGGGCAGTTGGTCATCGGCATGACCCTGGGGCTGGAGGAGGAACATCAGGTAGGATTCTTTCTGTGTTTTGCTTAATAATTTTTATTATAAATTTATTAGCGATTTTCCAAGCAAGAATTATTATTTTCTTTCTATACAGCGATCAGTTAGTTTTTTCCCGTCGAGTGTTTTTTTTTCTTAGCCTAATCATTGTCCGCTATCGTTTATACTGTATAATATTATTCTTATAAACTTATGATTTTTTAGCAGCTAATTGAGAGAGAGCATAAACATAAAATTGAACATAATGGACATGGGGTTAAACCTTCCCATGCTAGTCACCAAACCAAATTACTTGGAAAGAAAAGATAAACCATCACCTCCTCTATGGACTACCTCTAAAAGATGAAAGTCATCTTATCGCTTCGTTTTAATTGCACAATTTTTTTAATCTTTTTTTTTTTTTTTGAAGATTTTTAAATGATCTAACAGAATATTATATACTGTATTATTACTGAACAAAATAATAATAAAAACTATCATATATAAATCAGAAACGCCGTCCAAATTATTTCATATGTGTTGTGTGGTTTATTTCTATAAAATAATGCAGAATTTCAGCTTTGAACACTATTACTATAATTAATTAATATCAATTTTTTTTCTTAATACCGGTACGCAATTAAAATATTAATACATTTCCCACATCATCAATTTTTCGTATTACAAAGCCTGGCGTTTGTGTGCATTTGGGGAGTCATGCATATGCGACATATATATATTTATTTTGTCCCAAGGAGACGCAAATTATTAAAAAAAAACAAAAAAACATTGCACAAGTGTTAACGTTTTGCATCTTTATTGGACCCACAATAATTATAAAGAATCCGCTTTTGCCACTGTCACAAAAATGAATACAATTTGTTTTTTTTACAATATTTTTTGTTTAGAGCTAAAAAAGATTAAACCAGTATTAGTCCGTTTTTAAGCGTTCATTTCTAACATTAAACAATGTGCAGGTGGTATAGAGTTGCCTTTGCAAACATTTTCAAAATAATATTATAATTATTTCTAAATATGAATTAATTATTCAAACTCTCCTGCTTTGATCGTTATGGCATTGGCATCCAGATGGAAACAAGGTTGGACGTCGCGCAAATATCAAACTGGGTTACGCGTATTAAAAAAAGTCAGTGTAAATTATTATTAGCAGTACTGAAACTAAAACACCGAACTTGTGCTAACGTTTTAAAAATGTTTTTCTCAATTAAAGCGTTGATGTTGGCGGCGTTGTTAGGGACGTTGGGACTCCTAGGGTTGGGAGAGGAACATCAGGTAGGATTCTTTCACGAAATTCACTGGTTTGCTTAATAATTATTTGCTTAGAAATTATAACGGTTTGTAATTCATCTATCCTGACGCGTTTTAAGGCTATTACTGTAAAACGCTTGCAGTGCAGTATATGATACGGAGTATCATTGTTATGTTTATTGAAGCCAAAATACCCGGTGTTCGAAAAGTAAGGTACCAACTTTCAACCTCTTTAAAAAAAAAACAAGCAAAGATAAAAAAAAATAAAATTGGTGCCATTTTACAAAGAAACTCAGAAAGTTTTCTGTGTAAAAAAATAATTTCTTAGTTACCGGTACCGGTACTTCAATAAATTTTAAAAAAACATAAAAATTCAAAAGGTTACTTTCTCGCAGCATTATCCTTTGATAAAATTTATAAAACATTAAAATTTATTTTTTTTTAGCATAAAAAAGAATTTTTTAGTAAATTGTCACAAATGGGGCCCATATTGAAATTGAAAAAATGATTTACTAGTTTCATTGTAATTAAATGATTATTTCATTTTTATTTCATTGTCATCATGAGCGTGCGAGCAAATGAATGAGAAATTAACTTTTTGAATTTTTATGTTTTTTTTTTATATTTACTGTAGTAACAAAGAAATTATTTTTTTTACGCAAAAAACTTTCTGAGTTTCCCTGTAAAATGGCACCATTTTTAATTTTTTTTTTATCTTTGCTAGTTTTTTTTTTTAAGCGGTTGGAAGTTGGTACCTTACTTTTCGAACACCCGGTACGTAAATTAAAACGGTCGATTCGAACGATTAAAGTTATCAATTATAAATTAAAAAAAGGGAGAGAGTTGAAAGTGTGACACCATAAATTATTAAACGAAGTGTTTCAAGAACCCTTAACAAGGGTGCAGCGTCAACTCCTAATAATTATTATTATTTAACTGTTATTTGGGTACGAAACCCATAAGAAGAGGTTGTTAAGATAAGAAAACAACTCTTAATCCACAAACTCACTGACTATTATTCTTACAAACTTATGAAAAAAATTAATTATTTTGTTTTTTTGCAGCTAATTCAGAGAGATCCTAAACATAAAATTGAATATATTGAACATGGGGTTGATTTTAAACCTCTCCATGTTATTCGCCAAAATAAAATAACTGGAAAGAAAAGAGAAACCATCACTTCCTGATGTTGGCCTACTTCTAGAAGATGAGAGCAATCTTATCGATTCGTTTTAATGTGTAATTTTTTTTAATTAATTTTTTTTGTTTGCTTTAAAACTTTTTAAATGAGCTCGCAGAATTTCATATACCGGTACTGTATTATTTCCAAACAAAATAATAATAAAAACTAGTACATATTATAAATCAGAAACGTCGTCCAAATTATTTGATATAATAATAATTATTATTGATTTGTTGTGTGTACTTATTTCTATAAAATAATGCAGAATTTAACCTTCGAATATTATTGCTACCGGTATTATTAATTGAAGCGCCTATTTCCAAAGTTGGCTAAATTTTGATTTAATTTACAGTTTTAATTTAGCACAGACTCTATACAATACGTAGATTCAATCTCCTTTTTACACGATTTCATTTTCGATTTAGCGCGGTTAATAAAGTTGTTTGATTTAAATTTTAAAAGCGTTACTCCCATTAACCGTAATTTTCTAGATATGAAGAATGCTCGTTTGTAATCTTGTGAAAAATCCCACGGAGAGATTCTCACTAAAGTAAGCTACTGGAACGTGATATAGTGAAACCTCTCAAAAGAGACCACCGTTGGGGTCGACTAAAAGTGATCTTCAAATGGAGCCTTAATATCAAATTTTTAGCTTAACAACTGAATGCAATTAAATTATGAATACATTTCCCACATCATGAGTTTTTCGTATTACAAAGCCTGGCGTTTGTGTGCATTTGGGGAGTGATACATATGCGGCATAAACAATGCACAAGTGTTAAAGCTTTGCATCTTTTTTAGAAAATTTACATTATTATTGTAGTTTAAACTAGAAAACCTCATAACCTACAAAATCCAGTATTTTAAATGACATGGAAGTTGGAAGTATTTTTGTTTTGGTATTTATTTATTTTTTTTAATTTAAAATTATTGTTACCGGAAATATATAATAATAAAACATAAAAACTTGCAATGAAGAATAAGCTTAAAAGGATTAAATTTTATTTTGTATAATTTTAACCATCAAATACAGTGCAGTTTCGAAAGTTTTTACAAAAATTGCGACTATATAATATAATATTCGAATGTAATTTTGCAAAGTATTCTGAGCTTTCTTAATAATAATTTCTAAACCAATAAGTGCTCATCAGGTTAATCGAATATCATATTTTAGAAGTACACTGTAATGTTATGATGTATTTTGATTTATTTACTCCGCAATTATTATGGTGTAAGCTTTTGTGCAATTATTAATAGGCCTACTGTGGAGCCTGGAGGTTGCCTTAACCACTGTCTTACATTATTATGACGTGCTGGTGGAAACCACAGATTTAAAGAAATAAAATAATTATAATTTCGGCAAAAGTGAGTTAGAAGGTTTTCAGGTTTAGCTCACTTTATGTTTCATATTGTACAGTAATATTTCGATCACTTTTGTTTGCTTATTGTTTTTAACAATCGTGTTGAATCATTTCTTGTTCAAATATGTTAAATGACTAAAGACCCACATTTATTATGGAAAAACCTTTGCTAAAAAAAATAGGACAACTACTGTAGTTAATTTTCCTAAACGAAAGCCCGGATTTCATTTCCATATATTTTATCTTTTTTTTTTTTTGGTAAATATTATCCAATCGTGCAAAAATATTTTGTAAGTTGAAAGGAGTGAGCGTCGAAATCATAATTTGGCTTGTAGATTTCATACTTCACAGGCTTAACTTTATTGTTAGCAGGGACCCAAAAAATACTTGTGTCTAAGGCTGGGGAAACGGTAATCCGGCACTGCGAACGTACATTTGTAACATTAAACAATGAGTAAAACATGATGTAATAACATTGTAAATATTTTCAATACCGGTACGTTTTCATATTATATTCAAGTTCTTTCTTTAATCGTTATGACGCACGAGGTCGCAATAAAAATTTGGTTAAGAGTATAAAAAGCCCGTGTAAAATAATAGTGAAACCAAAGTAGAAAGCAAATTTCTGTTAACGTTAAAAAAAAAAATGTTTGTCTCAATTAAAGCGTTGATGCTGGCGGCGTTGTTAGGGCAGTTGGTCATCGGCTTACCCCTGGGGATGGAAGAGGAACATCAGGTAAGGGCTCACACATCATTTTTTATAATTATTATTAGATATTACGGTACGCTTAAAGTTTTTTTTTCTTTTCCTCCTTAACTTATGCTACTCTGCATCATAATTTATAACATATAATTAATATTGTAGCCGACCTATGTAGTTTAAATAATAATGGTGCCGTATCACTTTCGCTCAATTTATCCTTTCAGTAAAAAATAAAAATTTAAATTGGAAGTAGCATTTCAGAGGAAGTGATGAGTACATTAGTTAAATTTAATATTTTCTGTAATAACAGCATGTTGACTTAGAATACTGTTAGAAGATACTCCTAACCCGTAAACTCTGTATTATTCTTATAAATTTTTGGCGAAAAAGATAATTAGCCCTACATGTATTTTAATTTTTTAACAGCTAATGGAGAGAGATCCTCCTGGCGGAAATGATGGCGGTCATCATGACGACCATGGTATGGGAGGCAATCCTGGTATGGGACACAACCATGGAGGAGATCATGGTATGGGAGACCATCCTGGTATGGGAGGCAATCCTGGTATGGGAGGCGCGGACGGTCCTCCATCTTCTTCTACTACTACCGGTACTACATCTTCTACAACAGTACTTGCATAAGATGAGCATCAGATTATTTCCCAAACAAAGCAGTAACGACCAACAAAAATAATTTATTTAGAGTATTTTGGAAAAAAAACTTCTAGCATAAAAAAATCTTTTTTCTTTACATTTAATAGTTTTTGAGTTTTTTTTTTAAAAAAAACTCCCTGTTATCATCTTATAAAAATTTAACGAAAATACACGTAGAGCAAAAAAAAAAAAAATACTTGTTATTCAATATAAGAATCTCAAGTATTTAATATTCTCAGTAATCTTTTTAATTAATTTTTAAAATTGTGCGTAATCAAAAATGTTTACTAATTATTATTTAAAATTGTTAATTATTTATTAGTTGTTTAATGTTATTAATTCGCTTTATTCGTGCACTATTTTTTTTCCCACTTTTTGTTTTGTTTAAAGAGTTTTTTCTTTTAAATTTGTTCACAAAATAATAATTGTTACTAACTGAACTAAATAATAATAAAAACTGTTAATTATAAAATCTAAAGTGTTTTCCGCATTAATTTTTTTACTCCGTATAAAATATTAATAATTATTATTATCTGTTCTGCGTCAGAAGAGTCTATAAAAACTATGTTTCATTTCAGTGTGTATTGATATTAACCACTTTAAACCCATGTTTATTAAAAATGGGTTTATGGTGGATTCTTATGCTGGTATGTATAATGTATTTATTTATTTCAGTTTTATTGCGTCTTGCGATAACTTCACTGCACACAAGTATTTTAATACGCGCTTTATTAGATTGATTGAAACGTGTTAATTAAAGCAATCGCCAACAATAATAATTATTGTGCTCACAAATTATTATTTGCGTTAAACTCGCGTTATTTTCTTATTTTCAAATAACTTTTTAGTGAAACTGGATTCACCTTCTGCCAAGCCTGTTTCAATTATACCTCCTCTCCAAAGTAGTTTCGCCAAATAAAACTTGATTTTTAAAAAGAAAAGTACCCGCAAAGATTTTTTTTTTTTGAAAGTGAGTCGTGACGTCACACCGACGTTAGTTTTACGGTGGAAACAATTTTGCTAAAACCAAAAGTAAAAATAAAAGTTTGGCCAAATTGGTTCCACTAAAACTTGTTTTCCTGTGTGAACATGAAATGCCACACTGTAAAACTATTAACTTACTTAAAACCTTGAAAGTTAAAATTTCAGGGCAAAAAAAAAATAGTTTTTTTAAAATGATAAATTCAGTACAGTATATAAATTAGAAATTAACTTCGTTAAGATTTTGTTCGGGTTTCATAACAAAACATCGACTTTTCCCAAAACAAATTTTTTCAGAAAGTTAAAAAAAAAAAGCTTTTTTCGAGAGGTCAACATAATAAAAGCGTTTCTCCTTAGCTTTCTTCTATCTAATCACCATTTTGTTTCAATTACCTTCCAAAATAATGGAAAAGGGAACAGCAGAGGAACCCTTTGGGGCTCCGCCACTTCAAATAGGGCACAAAACCAATATAGTATAAGATAGGAGGCGTTGACAAAACACTGTACGGTAAAAAGAGGGGAAAAAAGGGTGAGGTACCCAATCAATTTTCCTCATGATAATTTTACTGCGACCTGCGCAGTTGTAAAATGTATTTCGAGTGCGAAACATCTAGCAGCAACAACTAAAGTGGCCCCACAAAGTCTAATACGGTACTGATCTGATATAGTCGCGAATCTGATTTAAATCTCAAAAACCTACTGAATCTCTTGCTCGGACACAAAGTATACTGTATCATACGAATAATTCCAGGATTTAATTGTCATTGAACTGGTAAGCATATCATAATAATAATTGATTTATAAGTTAAAAGCTACTCGTAAAAGCACGTGGTACTTTAAACAATATTCAATACCGTTGTAAAATTATAAATTACACATTTAGAATTATTATTATGTATACCAGTAATTAAAAAGTATAAAGTAAAAATCATAAAAGTTGTTTTTTTAAGCCGGAATTTTACTCTCAATACCGTAATTAACGATAAACAAGTATAAGTAGTAAATTTAATGGGTTTTTTTTATTTTTATCTCGAAAAACTATACAGTCGTTAATACATGTACCGGTACAGTATTATAACACTTTGATTTCAAAATATACAGTACATCATTGTACGTAGTTGCAAATTTAGATTCAAAAACGATTTAAATAAATAGAAATAAAACTTTTTTTTACTTTTTTTTTAAACTCATATTTTATTTAAAATTTTCAAGAATTTGAAGAATTGGCAAATTGGTAGCCGTAAAAACAATTAAATTTTTATAACAGGGTCGCAGGGAAGACTATCTATTGTATTAAAGAAATTCTTTAAATCCCGGAAGGGTAATTCAATCAACTAGAAAGGTCAGGTGCCCATGGAAAAAGCCCCTTATTTGTTTTATTTGGTACCAAACTATTTTTTAAACATGCTGAAATTATTTTACAGTATTCTAGAGTGTGTTTACTCTAGAGAGTCTAGAATATCACGCTTTGTAGTAAACGTCTATAATCACTACCGTATTAAAAGAAAAGTTTTTATACCTTAAAGTACAGTTAAATAAAGGGGCAAAAAGTAGTTTAACAACTGTATAGTTTTGCAATTCTAAACGAATCTTAATGTTGACTCGCATTCTTTAAAAACCTGTATTTGGAAAGAAAGAGTGAATTAAATATTAAGAAAAAAAACGACGTCGCGCAGACACCTGTTCGTTCATCAACCTCTTCACTTAACTTAATCCAGTCTGGCTTAAACCAGTCTTAACCCCGCCAGTTTAAAATTACTGTACAGCATAACTACTATAATATTAGAATGTGCGTGCATCGTGTCTGAACTAACCCACTAATCCTAAATACCGGTACTGTATTTTTTTTCATCTTAAGCAGGAACGAACACGTGGACACTATTAATTCAAGTTACAACTTGAATTATTTAATAACATTGAAAAGAAAATCGCTTTTTTTTAAGTATTAAAAGGAGAGTAGGTAACATCTGAAAATTGCATTTGCTTTGGATGTTTGGCACGTGGGTTACGTTATTTTGTATGAAAGATAATAATATACGTACACGAATACAAATTTTTTTTTTTTTCAATTTATGAACTAACTCTAACGAATTCAGATATATTTTAAAGTGCAGTTAAAAGGTAACAAAATGTTACATTTTATCCAATGTTTTAGTTTTATTTTGATTTAATATTCTAATAACTATTTTTATTTGTTTTTCTTTTAGTGAGGAAGTAGTACATTCAATTGAAATGGCTGGAAAAAACGGATTCGGCGATAAATTTAAAAACTTATCACTGGACAACGAAGAGCCGATAAATTGCGACGGATTTTTAGAATTCGACGGATCTTTTACCGGAAATGTTTCGTACAGAGAATCTCAAAATTTCATCACCTTAGTGTGTGGTTACAAAGATACGCACAATATACCGGATCAAATCGCTTTCTACACCTTCCCCAATCTTTTAGAAGGCAACGCCAAATATTGGTGGATCTCCATCGTGGAAACCCTTCGCGGATGGACTCATTTGATCGAAGAATTTCGCCGCTCTTTCGTGCGACCCCGCAGCGTGCGCAGTGTTTTTCAGGACGTTTTCGCCATAATGCACGGTCGTTACAACGTGGATTCTCGCAGCCGATACGCCAAAATCGTCAGTTTAACCAGTTTATTCGACAAAATCAGCATGGACGATATCCGCGCCGCGCTTTTCATCATGATTTCGCCCGAAGAACTCGTGCAAAAACTACCCGACGTGGACGAAATCCCTTTCGCGAAATTAGGCAACGAAATGTGGAAGGTGGAAAATAAATTAAAGAGCGGGATGAACGGAGGAAGTTCGATGGGAAGTTTAGGTTCCTACGAAAATATCTCAGCGACAGTTATTAAACCCTCTTTCGATCCGTTACCGGAAAAAATTACCATGGAATTCGAATCGCTGGGATTTACCAAACTACTGAAAAAAGGCAACGAGTTTTCGGGCGAAGAAAGAGATTTGGACACTTTCGCTTTCATAAATATGGTGAAGAATTATAAAGAAGCTTTTAACATCTCCGACGAAGACGCTTTAGGCTCGTTTCACGTGCTGTTAACGGGCGAGGCCTATGCCTGGTGGATGTATAATTTCGGCAGGAAAGACGGAGTGGACGATTGGACGCAGAAATTGTACGAATTCCAAGTCAGTTTTACCCGATCCCAACATTTGTACTCGTCGCCGCATAAAATTTTCGAAATCGTGGCGGATTTAATGGTGCGGAAGAAGCAAAACAACTCCTTGCGTCGACATTGCGAACTGAAAATGTTAACCGCCGGCTTGGAAAAAGCTACTATGGACGACGTAAGAGCCGCGCTCTATCTCTTAATTACGCCCAAACAATTGATCGAGAAATTACCGTTTTGGGCGAGAGAAGAATCGTTTAGCAATTTGAGAGATATTATGAGTAGGTATGAAAATTACGTTTAAATAATGTAAAAAAGTGCGTTTCAATATGCTCAAATTACGTTTTAAATACTGTATTGTAAAGAGTGTGATGAAATAAGCAAAAATTACGTTTAGATATTGCGCCGTATTGTAAAATTTTTTTTTTGAAATGTCCTAATAAAAAATATGCAGTAAACTGAACCTATCTTTACCTTATTATAATTCCGAATATTGTGGTGCCAGCAAATTTATAAATCTACAATTAACATTTGACTGTGATAAAAAATAATGCCTTAAAATACATGTACTGTAAATGTAAAATTTAGCTTCTAAAAATAGTACAATGCCAAAATAATCATTTGAAATTTTTTTGAAGTTTTTCTCTATAACTTAAAAATCTCAAAGATAATAATGATAATATTAAGGAAGGTTATTTCTGTGAAACCGCAAACATTATCGAGTTTGTATAATAATAATAAAATTAATTAGATGCATAAAGTTACAAAATGAAAAGAAAAATAAAAAACTCAAGTTGGGGTAATTGTAAATTCGTAAAAAGTTTGAATAAATTCCACCCAGTATTTTAGTTTTCCATACGGTTCATTTTTAAATACACTGTACAGTAATTTACTGTACTGGTACAGTAGATACAATAATGCCTTTTTTAAAGCATTCCAAAAATCAAATGAAGAAAAAATATTTTACTGCACTTTACCATTTTCTGCGATAAATTTAATAACTCTTAATAAAATATTTCACCTCGGCATTGGATAAATCCGGAATTATTATTCATTTCTCGATTTAAAAACTTCAAATTATAACCAGTACTATTATATTGTGCTTCCAGGAAAGCAATACGTCGTTTTTCATTGATTTGAGAAAATCGAGATAATAATTCTAATGCTGAAGAGCATGTTAGAAGATCAAAAAAACATTATAAGTGGAGGCTCACACTTGACAAACAAACGTAAGCGGGACAAAGGACAAGATGACTACGATGATCATGTTCCTTCTGGGGGGGGGGGGGGAGGGGGGTCAAAATATCGGGTGGTGGAAGAGATTGACAGGTGGGCAGGGAGTTTGTCCATCCTCTGCAGGGGTATGACGGTGGCAGTTTCAACAGCCACACGGTTCAAAGTCAATTTAAGAAAAGGTCAGAGGACTGTATTGGTGTGGGTTTGGCGATAGAAGATAAATTCAAATCGTTGTTTGAGGAAGAAACAAACGCTATATACGACTTCCTGTGAATAAATGAATTAACCTGCGCTTTTTTTTTTTTTTTTTGAGATATAAAACAATAATTTATGGGCTACGCTGTTATCGGTTAAGTACACCTAATACTGTTTTTACACGATTTTGAAATAACACGGTTTCACAATAAAATTAAATTTCATCTCTTTTTACACGAGAAATTTTGAAATAACACGAGTTTTTAGCCAATTTCAAAAATATTTTTTGCTTGTTTTGGGAATTTTTCATACCTTTTTTAATGTATTACAGTAATTATAATTTGATTACACTGTATGTATTTATCGGTTGCCTTTATATACTGTCACAGAACTCCTCCATTACTTTTTTACACGAATTTTCTTTTACACGTATTTTTCAAACGTATCCCCCGTGTAGAAACAATATTAGGTGTACATTGTTTAAACAATTTTCCTTATCAATAAAATATGATTACAAAAAAAAAAAAAAATAAATAACTAATGCTAAAACACCTCACACCAGCTCAATTAAATTGACAGATTAAAAGCAATAAATACAAAAATCCGATACTATCAATGTAAACTCGTTAAAATTGTGCTAATTATTATAAACATAAAATAACTGCAACTATAAAATTAATTCTTTAATCAACCCTATCAATAATGATATTTAAATGTTATTTAGAGCATTAAAAATCACTAAAGTTGACGCCACTTAAATTGCGTAAAAACAGCTGAAATTTGTCATACAGTAACACAGTAACTTTATTTCTGTATTTTTTTTTTTAGCGCTAAAAAATCTTCACTTGTTTAACTAAAATTTATAACAATCAGACAATTAAAAAAACTACGAGTAAATACTAATACAGTAATAATAAATAATAACAATAAATTTTGGGATTTCTACTAAACATTTTCAAGACATGGCAATTGTTGAATGATAAAAATCCTACAAATTCAGATTTTGAAATCGATCGACCATTTTCTTCATCTTATTAACGATTGTTTTTTCTTTTTGACTGGCCGATTGTAATCCTTTTTTATTCGCTTCGATGATTTGTTTAACGTTGTCTCCGTAGATCGGCATGTTTTTCAGCTCCTCCATTATCTCATAAATCCCGTTCAAACTCACCAATCCGATTTCATCCTTGGATGAAACACCAGCAGCCTCCTTTTTGCCGGTTTCCTCGATTTGAATTGCGTTGTGTTCGATAAATTTTGCAAACTTTCGGACCGCCCAGTCGATGAGCCCATTCACTCGATCCCATTCCAGCTGTTTCTGCCGAAGTTTTTTCAACTCAATTCCCATTTGCTCTTTCGAGTTCCTGGAGGACTTGATCCTATCGACGGCTTCCGGATCCAACAAATTCTTCTTCACTTCGTGGCTTTCGTAATAACTCCGACCGTGATAAATCATGTAACACCGGCAAACCTTACAAAATCCATTCGCCTGAATAGCCTCGCAAAACCATCTCCCTAAATTCGCCACTCGGCAATTAATGCAACACTTTTGCGGATAATAATAACACATTTCTCCGCCGATTTCCACACCTTTTCGACATTTCTCGGACATGCAAAACGTGGTAGGTTCGGTCAACGTTTCAATTTCTATATGCACGTGCTGAATATTCATTATATTTTGTTCGTTTCGAATATTATCTTCGTACATGTCCATAATAGTTTGGTAATTGCGAAGCGATTTCTCGTTGTTTGCCATGTTACTTTTAACTTCCGGCAAGAATTTGCCGATGTTTTTAATGAATTGTCTAGCTTCGTTAATGCTCAACGTATCTTGAACTTTATGAGGGGTTAAAGTGGCCACGAATTTCAAAAGTCGATGAATTTCGTCGGAAGATTTCACCCAACTGCGGTTGTAACTATCGAAATCGTCGTCCGCCATGTCCACGCCGTGATTGACAGCCGTCAGGTATTGAAAACCACGATTGTCCACGCAATACAATCGATTTTTATCCAGCTGGTAATCGGAATGGCGAAATTCTTTCATCAATAATTCGCCGATTAATTTTTTCACCGGTCCGGGTTTGTAATTGTTACTCTCGCTGAAAGTTAACACGAACACCAGATTGTTAACGGCGGATTTTTCCAGGTTATTTAACAGCACTTTTAAACAGTAAATGAATCGCGGAGTTAGTTTATTGTGCGTGTTGTTTAATACTACTACGATGGCGTGAAGATGGTCGTATTTACTGATGAAATCCAAAATGTCGCTCAGGTTTTTGTCGTCTTCTTCTTCCAAACCGTCGGTGGCTCCGACCCCGGCCGTGTCTATTAAGCGAAAATAGGCGTTTCCCAGATTAAACTTGTAGCTTTTGCAATAGAGCGTGCTGGATCTTCCGATCTCCGTCCGTTCGTTGCCGTCGTTTTCGCCGACGGAAATTTCGCGTTCGCTGTCATTTCGATCGCAAATGTTAACCTTGGTTGAAATTAGACACAGCGGATGAAACTTTCGGCCTTCTACTAATTTTAAATCCGGGTAATAGATGTAATTAGCGAAGGAATTTATTAACGTCGATTTCCCGGTTCCAGTCTCTCCTAAAAAAATTATATTAAATTCGTTAGCCATCGAGAAAAACAATTTCGACTTGACTGCGACGAAAAATAATGTTCGCAGTCGACTATCAATCTTAAAAATTAACAAGATGGAAGTAGTGTTATCTATACCAGCTAAAGGGAGGGGCATGCACTCCACCCCGCTCTTCATTAATCGCGCTCCAAAGCGCTATGCCACATACACATTGCCCGCGAAACAGCACGATTCAAAGTTAGCCGTTTAGTAATATCAAGATAATATTATAATATACAGTGGAGCTCCAATATTCGTCCCCTCCAGTATTCGTCCTGTTTTTTCTTTGAAATTTTAATCTCATAATATTCGTCTAAAATTCGATATCCGTCCTCCTTTTTTTCAGATGAACATTTTAAAATTGATTGGTACTTCGGACGCCAATCTACTCATCTCAAGTAGCAAATGTACGCGCATTAATTTTATGTTTT
>JAQGAY010001023.1:0-17465 GCA_034698085.1 Polydesmus angustus | reverse complement strand
CCCGCACACATAAAAAGTTTCGTTCTAGAATTAAAAATAAAAGTTCGTAATTAGTAGAAATTTTTGAAAACTTGGAATTATAAATGTTTTCAAATTAGAAAGTTATCAGTTTTTCATTTAGTTTTCTGCAAATTCAAACTCGGACAGGGATAACTAAAAATCATCACACTCGATGCAAAGCAAGCTTTTTAAAGAAATTTAAAAATCAACAAACCTTTTAAAATTTCGCTTTTGATCGTTAGAGAATTTGATTCCATAGATAATTGATTGAAACTCCTATAAAAATAAACATAGAAATCAATATCTTTATTTAAATAAACACGTGGTTGGGGAAAGTAGAATGAGAATCATTGTAAACCCTGAGTTATGAACTCTAGTAAGTTGCTCGGGTTAAATATTTTTAGATCATTGACATTGTCAATCACCAACGTAGTCATTAAAAGATTTAATCATTTTTAGTGAATAAACAAAAAAAAAAAAAATATATAAAAAAAAAATTCTTACTCTTTTTTAACACTCCGGAGTTTATCCCCCAGAAAGATTTCAGGGATTTTTTTTCCCCGCACACATAAAAAGTTTCGTTCTAGAAATAAAAAATAAAAGTTCGTAATTAGTAAAATTAATTTTTGAAAATTTGAATTTAGTTTTTTTAAATTTATCAGATTTTAGTTTAGATTTCTGCATATTTAAACTCTGACAGGGAATAACAAATTTTCATCACATTTTTAATTACATTAATAATTTAACCCGAATCGAAATTGGCAAAAAATGAGAAACCGCGTATTGTTCTTGAACCACGTGGTTGAAACGCGGTTTTCAAATTTTTCGTCGCGTTTTTAAAATTGCTTAAAAATTTTAATTTCGTATCGGTTAATTAATTACTTATTAATATTAAGCGTATAAATATAACTGTGCTTACCTTAATAATAATAACCATCAAATCCAATGACAATAGTCGACCACGTGGTGCTCGAAAACGCCGTACCAGTCCAATTCGCCTAAAAATTTTTAAAAATATTCTTGATATTAATAAATATTCATTCTAAATTAACGATTTAAAACTTTATAATATTTTTTATCAGGTAATACATGCATTTATTCAACAAACAACGTTTCAGAACAGGTCTGTTTTTTTCATCATTTTCACGGCAAATTATTCATTTCCTCCAAACGTTTTAAAAGATAATATATAGCGCAAAAATTAAAGAACGCTATAATTATTCGATCGAGCGTAAAATTAAAGAGGAATATCTTACCTATGGATGAGGATGGCGAAGGATTCAACACGTCGATGTTACTAGACGCGCCGGTTACCGCCATTTTCTTTTAAATGTTTCTACGAAGACGAGAGCGCACAAACTACGACTTTCACCAAACTTCAACTGACCGTTAAAAAATTCGTCCGCTCTATTTATACGAAAGCGATGAATAGGAGGAAAAAGATAGTGTCGTTGCTCTTTCAAATAAAGCAGAGAACCAATAGCGAAGGCTGGAATTAGGTTACTATAGTAACGGTGTACACTATCTCGTTCTTCATAGCGCCATCTATTGAGAAGACGGGAAAACTAGAAATGTCATACGACGACCAAAAGCTCGTTTTAAATGGAAAAAAAACCCCAAATTTTAATATTTTAACGGTTTTAACTGATTTAACCCTCGAAACACGTTGTACATTCTAAATACAAACGCAGCCAAACAAAAGTTTCATAAAAAATACTTCCCAATATTTTATTTTTTTTAAACTTCGAGGAAAAACATTGTTTTTAAACATCTAAAGAAACAAATTTTTTTTAAAGTTATTTAAAAAAAAAATATATTTACAAAACAACATTTTATAAACCACGTTTTCCATTACTGAATTATTTAAATTTCTCGTCGTGGGAAAAATTGACTTAAATAAAATAAAAAATATCACACTTTCCAAATGTGTATTGAAGAAGCCAATTTAAGCTATATAATAGTAAATGACAATATTATTGTACCTTTAATTTTTAATCAATTTTAATGGTACAAATATGTCTTATAGCTACGACGTAAATCTCACGTCACAAAAAATAGTGTTCATAGTTATAAACACAAAAAAACCAAATAAATAAATTACGAAAGAGTGAAACCTAAAGAGTGTTGTTTTTTACGTACAAATGTTGTTGTAGTTTGCGGAATCCATTTCCAAACCAGATTGCACGGAAGACCTGCAAATTCCCCAAAAATCCACCGGTCTCAACGTCTTTTTAGTAGCCACGAATTTCCATCCCATGTGATTGTGGCATCGCTTGCACTGCGCAATTATCCACGCGTATCTATACACGTAACAAAACATTACCTAAATTAATAAGAGTTTACCATAGAATTCTAGATTCATGTTTGTAATCTTGCAAAGCTTTAAAAAATTACAAGCATGAAGCTGAAGAATGTCGTTAACTTTTTAAAATTACAAAGCCTTAAATAATTTGGTTTAAAGTAGAACAGAGTTGCTATTTGTGAGACCTAAAAATCAATACCGCCTCACATTAGTACAGATTTTATTCTTGGTAAAATTTCTTTACAATGCTGTTGCTTCTCAAACGGTGCATCTATTTCATTTCTGAAGGTTGTTTATCTAATAATTGAAGGTCGGTTTTTGTTCGGCCAACGAAGAAAAATTTAGCCCACTCATGAGCTTCCCTTTAAATCGGAGAACAAGCCCAAGCTTGGTACATAAAATATAAAGAATTCTACCTGTCCTAATTGCTGATAATTAGTAAATATTATTTGCTCATCCCCTCGAGTCTCATAGAAATATTTTAAAAATGAAGAATAATCGTTGTTGCAGCTGCTAATCGCAAACGTGAGAACCGATGAAACCGAGAACAGCACATAAACAAACCCAGAATTAAATATCAAACCTTCAGAAACAAAATTAATGCTGCGAATGAGACGCAGATAAATATCTTCAATTCATTATTTGAGAAATCTCCCTCGCAGAATGTGAGTTTCAAAATCATAATTACCCGGGGAACCAGCTGTGGTTGGTCGAAGGTCGACCGTGGAGTTCCAGACCCACCGCTTGATACACCGTTATGGTTTCGTGAACGTAGCCGTTGGGATTGACGTAAGTGCCTTGCGGACCTTCGGCCGACATGCTAAAAATATTCTGCTTCTCTGCGATGATCTCGCGACAGTCTTTACACGCCAGCAACATATCCTAAATATGCGAAATATATCGAGAGCTAGAATCTCCAACTGAATTTTAAAAAAAGGAAGATTATATACGCTTTTCATGATCTCTAATTCGGCTCTCATCCTCCGCACAGCGCTGTTCAGAGACAGCAATTTCACTTTTAAATTATCGTTGATGGGAATATTGGCCGCCACCCAATACGAGAACCTCACCGGGTCTTTGGGGCTGGTGTCTAGGGGCAGGTGACTGTTCCAGCCGCTGATCTCTTGTTTGATCTTACGCATCAAACTCTCCTTTTTAAATATATAATGCATTCATCATTTTGTAAACTTTGCAGCGTGTTCATAATAAGTCTTACCACGTCGTATTGTTCGTAAACCCACCAAGGAAAAGCCGCCGAGTGGCAAAACGCACGCCAATCGTACTACAAGTTTGAAGAAAACAAAACATGAAAAATTACATTAAAATATAAATTTAAAAAAATAACTTTTCTTCGTGTTGATTTAGCGGTGAGAACGTTACGACCGTCTTGAAACGTCATCTGCGTAGTAAGACGATCGAAATTGGGAGGTTTTAATCGATACTTTTGTAAACACGGTAAATTAGCGCCTTCCAAACATTCGTTAACTACAACTTCTTCCAAAATCTTCACTCGCCCGTAAAGAATCCTACATTAAAAAATGCTACTGTATTAGAAAACTTGGAAGGCTTGTAGAAACCAAGGAAATTACCCGGCGCTGTTTCTCCAGCTCTTTTTCACGATGAACCTTTGACTACCATCGGCCAGAATACTGAGTGTGGCGATTCCACTGTCAGGATCGTCGTCGTATTTGAAATACCTCACTTCAGCCGTAGTTCCAATCATCGAATCCAGAACGACGGGTCGACCCAAATCGCTCAAACTTAAAAAAAAAAAAAAACAATCAATCAATCAATCAAATTTAATGGATAATTATTTTTCAAAGACTAGCGTTTACTCTCTGAATGAGAAACTTTACTTTATAAAATGAAAACAGTTCAGATACATTTAAAAGTTCCTGAATTTGATACCTCTGCTATTTGAGAAACATGAGGAGAAAGATAAATTTACAAACTAGCGTTGAGGCTTGAGGTTTGCCTGAAAAGCAGAATTGAGAATGCTGGAGCTTATTCCAGCCTTAGTAATTGTATCGCACAAAATCGAGAAAAAGCTGGTCTAGTTAGACGTCAGAAAAGCTTTTGCTTCTCTTCAGAAACTCGTCATTCTGGAAAGCCTCGGTAACCAGGCTTGAGACTTGTACAATTAATCTATACTTGCTTAACGCCCTTCGACGACTCTTTAGGATCTCTTTTCGATCTATAAAAGTAGAATACAATATCTAATGTTATGGTTTCTCCCTCGCTCGGACTTTTAAATGAGTGTCGAGTGCGATGTCAAAGTTGAGTCTGCAAGAAATTTCTTTCCTAGTAAAAATCAATCAAATTAATATTATACTGTACTCAAGCAGACTGTAAATTTAATTACATATATTACGAGGACAGGATTTCTACTTCTTCTAATTTCCTTTAATACATTAGATTTAGAAGCTTCTTTTTTTGTGCTTTATCGTGCCCCTGTTACCATCCTATTTACTGTAAACAACTCTGGGATTGAATCCAAATCCCAGTTGCATTTTCAAACTATACCGTACTAATTTTTATGAAACCAAGTTGATAATAATGAATTATTTCCACATGTTAATGAAAGTTTCCCATTCAAAAATTAAAATTATAATGCGTGATAACAACAGGCTTTGCAAAACCTTTTCGTTACCTATTTGTGATTAAACCGAATAGACGGTCTTTGGAGATGACGGTGTGCATCATGGAAACTGTCGGCGGGTGCAAAAGTTGAATCGGCAACTTTTGACCGGGCATTAAAACCACGTGAGGATACAGCAGCAACACTATCGTGCATTCTTCTCCTTCTTCCAATAAAGTTCTGCCGTTTAATTCTTCCAAATCTTTACCCAAGTACTGAAATTAATGAATAAACAACCGCCATTCGATCACTTCGTCTTTTGCGACGCAATATAAATGTTACCGAATGTTGAGTGGGGAGTAGCGCGTCGTACGTCTCGGTATCTGCGTTATTCACGTCGGAAATGTCATCCACGTTTTCTAATAATATACAAACTTATTAAAGTACTGAACGTGAAACTCGTAATGCGAAGAAACGCGCTTACCGTCGTCAAAGTCAAAATCTTCGTCGTCTTCGTCATCCTCGATAAAGTCATCTAATAATTCGATTTCATCGTCAGCCATCGTCTCTTCATACTTAATAAGAAAACGAATTTATAGCGGAGATTAATTTACTTTTAATATAATAAATATTCAAGAACTAAAAACTTGCGAATTTGACTGAAGTTGACCTGAAGATTGTTGATCGCTGCAGTGTATCCAGATTAATAAACATAAAACAATTAATAAACTTAAAATAAATTAAAGTATAAATATTATTATAAAACATTGCATTTAAAATTTTGTAATTTATCATTAATAAATTAAGATTTATTTAAGTAAAATAAAAATAATTTAAATATTAATTAATCTGGCACCGTCAATTACGTTTTAACGAAAACTCCGCCTCTCAACCAATCAGCTCGCACTTCGTGTTCTAACCCGCTGTCAATCAAGTACAGCTGGAAAGCAGTGTGACAACTGCGGCTACCTTTTCCCTTCGCGATAAATTTCTTATTTTCGCAAAATAAAATTAAAAACTAAATTAATTACATTAAAAAAAATTAAAAATAATTCTTGTTAAAATTAAATCTGTTACCTATTTACAGCTAATTTTAAGACAAATTATAATTTTAAGACAAATTATAATTTTAAGGCAAATTATAATTTTAACAAAATTAATTTATTATAAGTAGATTTTCTGAAACTGCGGAAAGAATTTATTAAAGCGATAGTTGACAACGTCGCCACATTCTTTTTTCTATTGAATCTCTCTTCGTATATTAACGAGTGCGAATCTCAGGTGAAGTTTAAATGCCAAATTAATTTTTATATGGAATAATAACAGAAAATTGTAAATTTGTAAGTTATCTAGTCGCGTTCTTCGTTAATTCTTTTTAATTTCGGATGTAAATATATCTTATTTAAACTTCATTCCACGTTGTAAACAGCAAAAGCAGGTGAGTCAAAAAAACATTTATTTTTAAGAAAAAAAAAAATTGTTTATAAAAAAAAAATGAGGTCATTCGAGGTGAAATCTTTCCATATGTCATAACTCATCTTCTCAAATATTAATTTTTCTTTTTATTAAGATTTAAGAAATGGATTACTGGCGCTTAATCATGGTGTTTTTGGCGTTGGTAGTGTTGGAGTTGATCGAGGCCAAAGACTACTACGAGATCTTGGGAGTTTCGCGCGACGCTACCGACAGACAGATCAAAAAAGCCTTTCACAAATTAGCCACCAAATATCACCCGGACAAGAACAAGGAGAAGGCGGCCGAAGAACAGTTCCGGGAGATCGCTCAAGGTCTGCGGAAATTTAATACTCGGAGATGATAACAAATTATTATAAGATGTTCAGATAGTGGGTGTGCAGTTAAGATACCCTACACGTAGTTCGACTGCACACCGACTATCTGAACACTCTTTTTTTTTGTTGCCAAAATTTCCATGTTGTGGAGGAGTTTTAATTTGATAGACATTACAGTATAATAATAAGTTCTATATTATAGACGTTTACCGTACCGATTTACTCCCTAAAAGTAGATTTTCTACCAAAACTTTGATGTTGTAGAGGTTTTCATGTCAAAACTTCAATAATAATGAAGGTTTTTCGTACCTAAATTTTAAAATTAAAAGAGATTTTCCGCTCAAAATTCGGAAATTAAATAGGTTTTGCTATCTAGAAGTCCGAAATTATATACGAGTAGGTTTTTAAGTCAAACTTTTATTATTATAAAAGTTTTGCTCTCCAAAGCCAAAATTAAAGAGGTTTTGGTGCCAAAACTTTGAAATTAAGAGAGGTTTTGCTCTTAAAAGTGTGAAATTATGGAGGTTTATATGTCAAACATTTATTATTATTATAGAGGTTTTGCTCTCAAAAGTTCAAAACTAAAGAGGTTTTGGTAGCAAAACTTTGAAATTAAAAAGGTTTTCTTATCAAAAGTCTCAAATTAAAGTAGTTTTGCACTTAAAAGTCTGAAATTATGAAGGTTTTGATACCCCAACTTTGAAATTAAAGTGGTTTACCTTTCAAAAGACCGAAATTATGGAAATTTTGCTACCAAATCTTCAAAATTATAAAAGTTCTTAAAATTACCAAATTAAAGAGGTTTTGGTAGTAAAACTTTAAAATTAAAGAGGTTTACCTCTTAAAAGACCGAAATTATGGAAATTTTGCTTCCAAATCTTCAAAATTAGGGAGGTTTTGCTCTTAAAATTACGAAATTAAAGTTGTTTTTCTTGTCTTAAATATCGGAAATTGTGGAAGTTTAGATATCAAAACTTCGATCTTACATTGACTTTGCTATCAAAGCTTCGAGTTAATTACAAGTCCAAAATTATAGTGGTTTTATTCTTAAAATTTCGAAATTGTGACAGTTTCGATGTCAATTGTTGGGAATAGTTTAATTAACAATTATTGTGAATTTAATTTCAGCTTACGAGATTCTGTCGGACTCTGAGAAACGGAAACAGTACGATCAGTTCGGAGAAGCAGCTTTCAACGGCGGAATGAACGGCCGACCTCACCACTTCAACAACTTCAACTTTAACGATTTCTTCAAACATTTCGACGACGACGATTTCGGCGGAGGTCATTTCGGGAACGGGAACGAAAGGAACGGATTCAAGTTCTCCTTCGGCGGTGGTAAAAGTTCACATTTTGAAACTCGTAAACTTAACTTATTCGAATGGTATTTTTTTAAGGCGATGGCGGAATGTTTGACGACTTTTTCGGCGGCGGAGACGGCGACTCTTGGTCGGACTTTGACAGTTTCGGCAGTCAGGACACTTTCTTCGGTCACTTCGGAAGTCACCAGCAGCAGCATCACAGTTCGCACAGTCATCACAGCAGTCACTCTGAGGGAGGAGGAGGAGTGTACAAGTCTTCCGAGTCCCGGTCTCACTCGGAGGGAGGAAGGACGTGCAAGACGGTGACGCAGAGGGTGGGCAACATGGTCACCACCTACACGCAGTGCTCCTAAAAAAATCATTGAACAAAGTTAGAACAACTTTTTTTTAGAACGATTTGTGATACTCGATTTGTGTTGGAAGAAAGTTTGTGCTGGAAAAGAAAAAGGATCAACAAAAATAAAATCACTTTGGACACACCAATTTCTGTATAAAAATAAAAAGTCTCCAAATGTAAACAAAACGAATGTATAGCAAAATAAGTTATTGTATATTATAAATATTATCTAACTCGAAAAATTTTAATTCTGTATTAAAAGAGAGATTATATAGCTTTTTATTTCCTCTTGTGACTCGTGTTTATTTCTATTAAGTAAATAACTATCATTAGTTTAATGTACGTAATTTAGTTTCGTCATAATACAACGTCATTATAACGTTGTAATGAATAATAATAACAGCTATATTTACTTTTATGTTCGTAATTTAGGTGCATGTTACGCACGTTTTATTATTTGCAATGTAAACAACAGAGAGAGAGAGAGAGCTGCTCACAAAGCTGATCGACTTCAGCGCTTAAACAGGGTGTTCGTTGGATGACGCCAGTTTTGAAACATGAATAAATCAGTCGAATTTTAATGAAAATGAATTATTTTTTTAAATTTACATTAATTCACACCTCCCATTTAATAATAAAAAACAGTATTTAGAATATGACCTCTACAACTGATTCGGCTCGTGTTAATGCGTTCGATGAAATTTCTATTGATCCTACGGTAGATGCCGGCACATGCCGAGATACAGTCGACAACGGCAGGCTGCAAGTCCGCAAAAGCTTTAGCCGTCAAAGTGAGCGCGTGAGCACGTTTACACGTGCCGAATCAGTTGTTGAGGTCATATTCCAAAACTTGTTTTTTATTATTAAATGGGAGGTGTTCATTAATGTAAATTTTAATAAAAATAGCTCATTTCCATTAAAATTCGACTGATTAATTCATGTTTCAAAACTTACATCATCCAACGAACACCCTGTATTAGCGCGTGAATGACCTACTTTCCCTGGCCCATGCAAAAAGAGAAAGAAGGGGAGAGGGATAAAAGTGGGGGATAAATAGAGAGGGCATAACATAGAGAAGGGTTTTGTATTTTCGCTGAGATTGCTTTCCATATCACACTCACTTTCGTTGCTCACCAATCTTCATTCCATTTCAGTTATTAGTAACACTTGCTAAAAGCCTAAAATGGTAACTATAATTCTCATTTCAATAAGACGGTATTTAATAAGGTTGTTACCTTTTTTTTAATTAAATAAAGATTTGCGGACAAGCTGCAGACGATCCTCCTTCTGATGATCTCAAATCCGACAAAGCTGAGAACAAGTGTGATGCTATAATTACAGAATCGATAAATGCGATTCGGCAATCGACGGCTTCTATCGATCAACATTTAAAGTCCACCAGGCAAGGGTTAAACTCTATTACGCAGCCATCACACTCAACTAATGACTCGATTCTTCAGTCGATAAACTTGGTTAAAGAGTCGGTAAGCTCGATTCAACAGTCAGTGAGCTCGATCGAGGAATCGATGAAATCGATGCACCAGGCGGTAGACTCATTGGAGCAGTAACAAAGTCCCTCGCTGATCCATTTCGTAAAATTTTCCGTCACTTTCTGGACGCTATATTTTTAAATAACAAATAAAAATATGTCAACCAAGCAATTAAGAAAATGCCATGGAATTTATAACAAAATCCGAGAATAAAGTGTTTGTTTACATTCTGTATTCCGGGCCTCAAGTTACATTTTCCCTCTACATGTTTAAATAAAATGAGTTGGAGATCGAAAGAGAGAAAAATGATGGGGGATAATAATAGAAGAGGATAAAGGAGAGGGAGCAAGATGTGGATTTTCGCAAAAGTCTGCTTTCCATAGAAGCAGAAATAATTTTTGGATCCACTCTTTGCTCTAAAAGTTGAGAAGGAAACGAGAGTTGCATCTCTCAACCGCTGCTGAGAATTTCCCATAGACTCTAATGTAAACATATAGCAGTGATTCGAGGGGTAAGAAAGCGATCGATAATGGGGGATGACCGCACTATGAAATGAGGATGAGGGGGGATAAACGTACTTTTCGCAGAGGCTTGCGGAGCTTTTTCGCAGAGGTTTTGGCTTTCCATCCAAATCCAAGTGATGTTCCAATGTAAAAGCAGCAGAAAAACACTTTAAATGAATCTTCCGTCAACCAAAAAAGCACATCTAATCAATAGTAAATGGGAAGCACGGTAAATATAATTACGTTTAATAAATTAATAAATCTACAGTACAACCTCGATCCTCGATTTCAAACTTCTGTACGTCAAATTGTGTTTTTTATTATGTAGAATACGAAACATTCATCATCACACGAGGATATCGCCAAGCCGAGCGCGGAGAATCTATTATTAAATTCGATTACGCAGTCGTTGATCTCGCTTAACGAATTAAAAACCTCGGCCGACGGTTCGTTCGATGCGCTCCAAGACGCCCTCAACTCCGCCACCACGAGACTCGATTATATCACTTCGTTTAAGCAGGCTCTCATCCTGAGCTTCGAGTTAGAAATCGCCATTCATCGGTCTCGAATCTCCATCTACCAGTTCATCAGCTTCTTCCCCACAGTGAAGACCGCGCTGCTGGCGCGCGAGTTCATCGAGACGTTGCAAGACGCCATCGAGCACTCGTTCAGCTTGATTCGGCGTATTGACCAATACTTCCCTCCCCGATCGCGGAAATTCGAATCGCTTAGGCAGGAAAAACACCTCAATCCGCAGTCGCCGGACTGCTCCATAAACTATTTGAGTCAGACGGAAGAAGAGATCAAGTTTTTGAAATGCGCGCTAGACAAGTCGCGAGAGTCGGAGACATGCGAAAAGTTAAAGATGGAGAAAAAGCTGCAGGCGGAAAAGTCAGTGTTGATTGAGCTGAAACGAGAAAAACAGATTAAGCGGTATTCTCTTAATATCTACACCTAATAGTCTTTGCTTCCAATCTTACATACGGTAGTATATATATTTTTGCAAAAATATACATGCATGATGTATTAAAACAGAAAGGGATTCAAAGCAAAGTCTATTATTATTATATTTTGTACCGTCATTTTAGTTTTATGAAATATTATTAAAGTTTTACGTACATTTTATTCGTAGGGGATGCTGTTTTTCCGGCTTCTTCGGCCGTAATCCTCGTTCTACCGTGAAAACGGTGAAAGTAGAAGAAGACTTGTGGATGCAAATCGCATTGCATGTATTATCACGAAACAGAAACAGCGACTACCGATGGTGAAAAAGAAAACCAAACGAAGACCCATGTGTGTATACGCACAAATCTCGAAATGCCTCAAGTGACACGAAACAGAATTGAGATAAACAGGATCACAGCGTTTCTTCATTCATCGCTGCTTTCCACGCTTGAATTTTGCCCTCAATCTATAAACAAACAAAAATATTTAGTCCAATGTTTTTCCGCTACACTATCAGATTTCATAATTTTCGTACAAGCATTATACATGTACTCAAGTGAACGTGATATGGCGCTTAATTCTGAGCAGTCACTTTTCGCTCTCGAAATTACATTACTTCATTATTACATTCTATATCTTCGTTTTCATCATCTTCATCGATTTTGAATTCAACCTGATCCCCGGATCAACTTCGCCCCCGTTCGTCATCTGGATCCAAGGTAAAATGTGGGGCACCTTTGGTTATAAGAGATTACGTAATAATTATTCATTTTATTTAAATTTATTATTAAAATAAAATTTATTCTTACCTATCAAGCCGGCGCTGGAGAATTCTGATATTAGCGCCATTTTATTTTTTGGAAGTTCTGCAGCGCCATCTGTCTACGTTATAACGCATTAAAACAAGAGGCCCTGATTTAAAGGTTCACGCTAAAAGCGTTCATTTACGGAAAAGCCTCACGGCGTATTAATGCCCGACAAAAGACTCACAATACATTTTTGTCTCTTGTGAATCTTTTAGAAATGAACTCTTTGAACTGTTTACTCTTTTATTAATTAACACGTTTGTAGTGGAGCTATTTATCGTCGCCCGGCCATTTTTTACGGCGCCATCTACCGACGCTACCACGCAATTCAACTGAGAAAATGTAAAATAAAAAAAATAAGAGCGCTCAAAATTAAATTAAATATTAATATTAGAATATTAGGTTGTCGAATAATTTCCCTTAAACTAAGCTCCATTTATTTATTTTTTTAAAAAAATACTTATAATTTTTAGAATTACAGTATTGTAATAATAAACAAAATTTTAAATCAAAAAAAAAAAAAAAATTATTTTATTTATATACTGTACATTGTATTCATAAAGTTCTATTGCATTAATATTTTAAACTTGAGGATTGTGCACCTGCACACTGCTGAACATTTGCAAAAAAAACAATAATTGCTAATGTTTCTAAATATTTTATTGCTTGCAGATATGGGATTCGAATATAGCCCAATAAACAAAATTTATTTTTATTTTAGAAAAATACAATAATTTATGTTGAATATTTTTTATATTTAATATACAGCCCTGCACCCAGCACCAATATAATAATTATTGGCATTTACCAGTATTATAATGATACATTTTATTCCTGATTTTATTTCTACGTTTTTGAGCTTCAGAAGTTATAAACCGGCTCTTTTTTTTTTCGAACTTTGGAGCCTCATAACTTAAAACGTAAGCGAGAGGGAGAGTCGCGGCTTTGACCATCGTGTAGAGGAGGTCATTTTACATTCCAATATAAATTTTTATGCAAATCCAAACACCGGTTCAAAAGTTATGAGGGTTAGAAAGAGCCATGGTCAAGCAAATCAAGCTATTCCAACTAAAAAAATTTTTTTTTTGAAAAACACAGTCATATAAAATTTAAATTTAATTTAAAATTAAAATTAAATGAATTGAAAAATTGAAAATAAAATTGAAAAATTAAAAAATAAAAAATAAATTTATCGCAATATGCAAATTAGTCTATATGGTCGGCGTATAAAAGAGCAAAAGCAAACTCAATTAGTCATCAATAGTTACAATGTCGCCGTTTGATAAGTTTGCTGTGATTTTTGTGTTCGTCTTTGCTGCCTGCTTTATCAGTTAGCATTCCGATTTATGCTATGAAACTTATTCAGCAGCAGAGAAAGGATATATAAAAAAAAGTGATTCTCAAGGAAGTCGACGTAAATATAAAAGCTTTGCAGGTTAAAATCGAAAAAAAATGGTGAGTATAAAATGAATAAATAATTAAAAAATTTTAAGTTTTATTAAAATTTTACATGTATATTCAGTGGTGAAAGTGGAAAACTTGTATGGCGGAATGGGATTTATGGAGCACCCCTTTTCCCTTCCCATCCCCCCTGAAAGTACATTATGATTTTGAATTTTGAATTGATTTTTGAAAAAAAAAAACAATTCATTTTTGAGAAAAAAAACTCATTTTTGAAAAAAAAAGTAATGTATGAAAAAAAAAACTCATTTTAAGAAAAAAAAAACTCATTTTTGAAAAAAAAAACTCATTTTTGAGAAAAAAATCATTTTTTTAAAAAAAACTAATGTATAAAAAAAAAAAACTCATTTTAAGAAAAAAAAAACTCATTTTAAGAAAAAAAACCTCATTTTTGAGAAAAAAGACTACTTTTTGAGAAAAAAGACTACTTTTTAAGAAAAAAGACTCATTTTTGAGAAAAAAAACTAATGTATGAAAAAAAAAAAACTCATTTTTGAGAAAAAAAAGACTTATTTTTGAAAAAAAAATTCATTTTTGAGAAAAAAAAAAAACTCATTTTTGGCACAAAAATATTAAGATCTTTAACAATGTGCCTTAATTTTGGTGGCTTTTTGTGTCCTGCACCTTGTTTTAAGAAAAAAAACGCAAATTTAGCTCTTTCTTGACCATCTAATGAGTTTTTTTCGTTTTTGCCTGATGATTTTATACCGGCTCATTTTCACCACTGTACAGTATATTGGCAGAAAATTCCATTCAAGGACTAAGGACCCTCGAGGAAGCCCGCTCGCTCCTCCTCGATCAGCTGCTTTGGGGCCGAGTCCTATGCCGCTGTTTCCTTGGAAGACTAGTGTGGGCCTAATTGGGTCCTGTGGACCTGATCGTTATCGAAAAAGTACCCTATATTAGGATTTTTCGTAAGTTTTCTCTTTATTATGATATTTTTAATTTTATTTAGTTATTTTTCAAATTTTTATTTTTAAAGATTTGCCTACAACGACCAAAGACTTTAGTGAGGCGAGGGCAGTGTTCTACAAATTTATACCGTTGGACAATGCCAATCCGAAAACAAAGTCTTAGGCCATTGATTTTATTTAATTTAGTTACGTAAGATGTTTAAAAAAAAATTATATTTAATTATTAATACAAATAAAAAAAAAAGTTTAAAATAACAATAATGTCTTACCCGCTAATTGTTTGTTTTTCCACTTTCCCACTGGATGGCGGGAATTTACGAAAATTGGTAGGCCTATCGTTCGATTCGATAGTCGGCTAAGTGAACCCTTATCGCGGTAATCCTTTAATAATGATTCTATTTTGCTATGGACTATTTATCGCGGGTCTCACTAAAAAGCAAACCTTGCAAAAATAAAATGAGAGCGCTCAAAATTAAATTAAATATTTATTAGAATATTAATAGGTATGTTTCCTAAAACTTTTTTTATAAAAGTACAATTTTTAGGAAATAAAAAAAACAAACATAATAAATTTTATTTATATAGCATGTATTATAATATAAATACTTAATAATTACGAGCTGAACAATAATTATTAATATTATTAACAGGACTTTTTTAAACTTATAAAAAGTTTGCGAATAGTCAATAGATGCTTCCGGTTGATCTCTTTCAGTCGTTTCAATTGCACTTCCTGTTCCTCCAGGATTTTATTTAGTTTAATTAACTAATAAAAAATACCAAAAAAAAAAAAATAATAAATAAATAAATAAATAAATACCGTAAATAAAGTTTTTTTTATTAATTAATTAATTTTTTTTTTAAATTTTGGTTCTTACCTCTACTTGGACTCTTCTCTTATAGCTGCACGTTACGAGTGCGTCAGTTGTGTAGAAACCTTCGTATAGAAATTTATTTCAATATAAAAATAACCAGGAAATCAAAAATAAAAAAAAATTTTGCGTTTAAATTTCAATCACCTGGAATATATTTTAGGCTTTGCGTGGAGCGGAAGTAGCGAGGAACCCTTAAGTTGTACCTTTCCGGCTACGAAGTAATAGTTGTGAAAGTCCAAGTGTCGCATGTAGGTCCAGGCGCAGGTGTCGATGACGTGGTCCAGGTCATTGAAGAAGTGGAACATGCCGTAAGAGGAAAAGAGAGTGGGCAGAAGGACCCTTGCTTCGGCCCTTTCCATCTCTCGAATCAGCCGAGTCTTGATTCGTCGCTGCCCTTTGACAAGGACCTTTTTGCCAGCCGCATTAAAAACTGTGCACACCTGCCAAAAAAAAAAAAAAAAAAAAATAACCCACCAATAAACCTATAATAATAATTATTAGCCATGGAACACCCTGTATATGTACCTGTCTGAGATGGGCCACTTTTTCATAGGGCAGGTAAGAAAAGATGCGTTGCAGACATTGGGGCGGAAAATACTCTATGGCGGACTGCCTATATTGACATTAACAAAAGTGTTAGTACAGTGTAATAGATATTTAAGTTCCATCCACGGAGGTTGACGCAATTTTTAAACAATTAATAAATCAGTCAAATATTAATGAAAATGCATTTATTTATATATTTTTTACATTCAGCCACATCTCCGATTTAATAATAAAAAAAATAAAATGTAGCATCTGACCTTCCCAACTGGGTCGGCACGAGTTAACGCGATTAACACAATTTCTAATAAACCTCGTCCAACACCTGTGTATATAGGGTGTTCGTTGGATGACGATAGTTTTGAAACATGAATAAATCAGTCGAATTTTAATGAAAATGAAATATTTTTTTAAATATTTACATTAATTGACACCTCTTATTTAATAATAAAAAACAATTTTTAAAATGTGACCTCTACAACTGAGTCGGCACGTGTTAACGCGCTTAATGAAATTTCTAATAAATCTGCCGCACATGCTGCGATCTAGGCGGCAGGTGCACTCTACAAATCCGCAAACGTTGAGCGCGTGAGCCGCGTTAAACGTGCCGACTCATTCGAAAAGGTCATATGCCATATGTTATTATTTTTTTTTTATTAAATCGGAAATGTTGCTGAATGTAAATATATATAAATAAATGCATTCTCAATAAAATTTAACCGATTTATTAATTGTTTAAAAAGTGCGGGGACACCATATAATAATATTTTCGTATAGCATTTCTTGGGTATTGCGGTGTAGTTCGCTTTTATTTACATAGTGCGAAGTCAATAGAGATAATCAAGGGGCAGCAGAGGTGAGGTCGAGGGAAGGATTTTTATTTCATAGGGCTTTCCACCCGAGGCGCAATAATTACCACGTGTTAAATTAAGCCTTAAATTTAAATTATAATAATTATGGTAATTATTATTATTTTTTTGGTTTTACCTGTTGTTTATCCGCAGTTTATCCAGAATTATGGACCACATGGATGGGTAGTAAAAATTTGAGCTAAAATTCGAATTAAAATCTAATACTGTACTGTATAGTTGTACCACGTGCTTCATATTCTCTCCTGCTTTTTTTTATTTTTATTCTAGAGTGTGATTCACCGTGTCTACTCTCGATGTCTGTGGTGGAGGAAGAGGTTAAGCATTGTTTCACTAATTTAGGAGGTCATTAGCCGCGACGCTAACACCAGAAGCACATTTCTAAATAGGCAAAGTGAGGCCAGGGCCTCAGGGCGGCACAATTTTAGGGGCGGCCAAAAGCGCAAAAAAAAAAACTAGCAAAAAAATTTCGCAAAAAATATAAAAAAAACTTCTTAAAAAAATCATAAAAATTTCATAAAAACATAAACAAAATTTCCAAAAAAATCAAAAAAATTTCCAAAAAAATCAAAAAAATTTCCAAAAAAATCAACAAAATTTCCAAAAAAATCAACAAAATTTCAAAAACTATTAAAAAAATTTTGCTAAAAATTAAAACAAGAGGGTGTGTGGTTGACACGCACGCCAGAAGTGAAACACAAATACAGTAAAACCCGGTTATAGTGCGATT
>JAQGAY010001022.1:0-17471 GCA_034698085.1 Polydesmus angustus | reverse complement strand
CCGCAGCGCCGAGATCACGTCCTACGCATTCGCCGTAGCGGCGTTCCTTACCGAGAACCACGGCACCCGAGAACGAGCTTAGCTAACTTAACAACACAAACATTTTGCTCGCTTCAAAATGCATTCCAAATAATTCCAACGACGACAACACCAGAGAGAAAGAAAAAAAAAATCCGTATACAAACAGTAGTACAGTATATTACTAGAACAGCAGTTGTATACCCCAAATATAAATCATCATCATTAGTTGTTGGTGTATAGCGAGAGAGCGACACATGCATTTTAGTTTCGCTCATATTCGTTCATTTTTTGTTTACATTTTTCTTCGTCACATCATCGTCACTTGTGCTATCATCATAAAACCCAACAGTGTTTTTCTTCGTCACTCTCACTGTTATCGGCGCCGACAATGCCACCATTCTTATCCCGTTCATGCTCATCATTATCAACTACTACGGCAGCAGGAAGATTCGAAATTCGATCCTCGTCTTCAACTACCCCGCTTCTCCAACTTATTATCATCTTCCTCCTCCATTCAATTTAAACTTAAACTTGATTTTCTAATAAGTCAGTTGTACCATTTCTATCAACACAGGTGGATCCGGTGTCCCCCTTCCAAGCAACTAGCATGATTATGGACGGTTTGGACACCCTCTCTCACGTAGCCTTGTGTGAGCATCCGAGCTTCAACCTTAGTTTCGACACCTACAAGCCCCGGCTACGGCCTCCTCGGCAACTGCTTCAACCGGACCAGACCGAGCCATCTTCACCGTCGTCTGCCCTCGTCGTCACGCAAATTCCGCGACGTCGAAATCGACCGGCAGTTGCAACTCTCGGTGACGTTAACAACAATCCCGACACCGGTCCTCTTCACTGTAGGTCCGGTGCCTGTCACATTTCCAAAGGATCGTCTCCTTTGCCTAATATTTGCCATATTAAAGAAGAAAATCAATGTTCCGAGGAAAATACCAATAGTGTACAAGAAGATATCAACGATAACGATACCTTAAATACTCCGCTGGTCAGTGCCAACTCGGATATACCTTCGTTTTTTGGTTCGGAAACGGTAGAAGATTACTCCGATCCGGTTCCCATCACCGGTGAGTCTCACTTTATTCCATCTTAATTACCTTCTTCCTTCACTCACTCGCGCTCTCTCTCTCACCTCACCGATTAGTTTTTAGCATTAACCACTCGTTACTTAATCTAATTTACCGATTTATTGTAATTAATGATCAAATTATTGGAATTGAGTTAATCTCGCTCGCTCTGCAATATTGAAAAATCGTAAAAAAAAAAGTCGCAGTACCCCACTATCTTTCTAAACTTTTTTTTCTATCCTCCTCTAACAAGCATTTTCAATCGATTTTTCAATTTTCCGAGTTGAGAAAATTTCACTAGGCTACATCTATTGTTTCTGTTTCCGCTAAGTGGCTTTTCAAAAGATTTTGATTTATGTGACAAGTCTTCAGCTGTTTTCCATCACAATTTTTTTTTTTTGACATAAACGTAAACGTGAAATAATTTTTGCCATCAATTTTCAAATTATTTGCAATTAAATTACGGTTCCAGGATAAATAATGTTTAGATTCTCTCAGATATTTTCCGCCGCTATATAAATGGCGCGTGCCCACTTTTACTTTTAAAGATAAAAAAAAAATTGAACAAACTTTTAATTCAAAATTTTTTTTTTTTTTTTAAAAGTAGTTTCATTATGATACAAAAAAATCTTTTAAGAATTGAAATTAGGGAGTTTTTTACGCCTACATTGTAGTTGCTTTAATTTATAAAAGGAAAATTACTCGTAAGCCTATTTACTTAATAAAGAAATGCGCAAAAAAATCATTTTTAATTTTTTACAGAAAGAAAAACAAAATATCAATTTTGTTTTCATCCAACAACTAAAATTGCTTTGACAAATAAAATTAAAATAGATTATACAACTTTCACCTAACCGTTAGTCAACAATTGAAAATGTTCAGTGTTAAGCGTCTATTTTAGCAAACTTATACTCAGGCCCCAATTATACTGACATTTAAACGCTCAAAATGGCTAGCGTACGATATATAATTATAATCTAATATTTAATATAAATTGCAACTCACAATAATAATTATTATTTTCACCTTGAGTGTTTCAAAAAAAAAATGTGTTCGCAATGCAAATAATGCATTAAAAATATTTACATCCAATACAGTATCCAAAAATATAGAAACGTGGCCGCAATATAATTAAATATTGAATCGTCGCAATCATAGTTTTCTCCCCAAATATTAATTTAACAATCCAGTCAATAAATTATTTAATGTCGCCTGTGCAAAAATTTTGATATGTACAAAATACAATATTATAAAATTAATGATGATTATCCTCAGCGCTAATAACGCTCAAACTAAATAAAGTTGGCGTCATTTTTATGTCAAAAATAAATTAGAAACTTCAATTTCTTAATTTTTTCCCAATAATTAAAATTTAATATAGTTATACTCTCCAAGTTTCGTATTTTATAATACAGTAAAACGACAATATAATTATCCAATCTAGTGTAATTCGTTACGTGGTAATATCGAGAATCGAGCTATTGATGTTAATACAGGTGAAGCTAAAATCGAAATAAACGTTGTAATTAACGATGATAATATTTGCTCTATAAAACATTATCTTATAACAGAAATTAATTGCAAAAAAAAAAAGCTATTTAATTGCAGATGGGGAAAAAAAATAACAATTAATAATAATTTAATAAAAATTATTTTGATTTCGAAAATTAGATTTCTAATAAATTTTTTTTATTTACAAAAGTTGCATTTGCAGATTAAAGTTTAAAAATGTTGCCCTTTAAATCTAAACTATTCTTTGGAACTTATTTAATAATCTGGCGCTCGCATTTCCTGAGATTGCAAAATGATTCGTTCTTTAAAGTAAAGCGCACGTAATTAATAACAATTCTTTCTTTTTTTTAAAAAAAATAATAATAATAAAAACTTCCGCTTCAAGTATTAAACTCTAAAGTAGTCGAGAAGATTTCGTGCATACACTTGATGTACAATTACATATAGGGTTAACGCTGAATTTGTATTTTTAAAAAAGGCACACCATATTACTACACCTGTAGCTATTTTTCTCGCTCATCATAATTCACGATTTTCTTTTCATCGTCATATATACAATGAAAGTTACTAAGTTACGATGCCAAGGTTTAGGCTCTCAAACTTAATTACGCACAGCTGGTTCAAATAAAACGTTGTATCGCACCTGACTATACAGTATACATGTACTATAACTATCGCTTATAACAATAGTAAATGAGGAGAAGAAAAAAAAAACCTACCTATCAATAATAATCAAACGCGTCAGTTATTATATTCCCCCCGAATAAGTGATTTATAATTAACTTCGCTCATTAACTCACAGAGGAAAAATAATAATCGCCAGTAACATAACTCGAAGTTCAAATTAAGCAATTTCCCGTCTTCAACATCCTTTCGAATAATTAGTTTACAAAATTTCTTTTCATAAGGAAAAAAAAAATAAAGTAAATAAATAAACTTGAAGATGAGTCAATACGAGTAAATTCGACACAGATTTATTTTTTCCAAATAAAAGCAAAAATTGTATTTCGAAAACATCGAATCAACCTTTTTTTTTTTTCATGCTCGATCAAACTCTTTAAGTTTTATCGTAAAAATAATTTCTAATAATTGCTGAATGTAAATATTATATCTCAAAAAGTGTATTAGTGTACGTTACGTATTCTCATCACGTGCGAACTAGGCAACTTTTCTCTTGATTACGCTTCGCTCGCAATTTTGGCCGGCGTCGCAAAATATGAAGCCTCATAATATAAAGTGAAAAATAAGAGTTGTTGACCCCGACCATTACTGTTTTCACCAAATTAGCTGCAAATATAACACGTTCTAAATTCGAATGATTGTCGGCCATCAAAAAACCGCTGAAATTATAAGCTATAAAACAACGCAGCGACTGTCAAATTGAAATACTGTAATTTTTTTTTTTTCTCAAAGTAGGCGTCCTAACCGCACCTTATGCGCTCAACAAATTATTATTGTTGTCGCCAATTGTTTCGCATAAACGTCTGTTCCCACTCTAGCGTTACCGTAAACGGCGCTTGCTTTTCAAAGTTTCAAAGATGTAAAAAAAAAATTGATGTTTAGTATTTAAAAAAACCACAATGGATATCGAAGATATTTCTATTTTTCTACTCATGAAGATTCTGGTCTAAAAAAATTACGATATAAGGCGCACATACTGTATTTATTATTATTTTTTCTATTTTTGAAAATGAAATTCCTTTAAAAACAAAATTTTATCTTGCTAAAAACAAATTGAAAAACGAACAAATTTAAAAATTCGAAGATGCCTAGTGGCAATTGAAGACCATACATTACAATAGATCCGCAACCTTAAAAATGCGACGTGCAGAGTAGCGTCCTTTGAAATGAGTAGCTTGGGAGAAAAATGCGCGGGAAGGTCTGGGTATAGGTAAAAATAATTTAAATCAGCCTTGATTTATAAAATAAGTAAATTTGTCGCTTCATTTACATTTTAAAGAATTTAAAAATCTATGTATTCGTGATATATCGGCTGCAATATTTCAATCAACCCACCTTCCACCAATATGAAAACAACTTTCATTGGAACTACTGTACAATGTTGTAAAAGTTGTAAATAAAAATCTTGTTCTTAAATCGTGTTCAAGTAGCCAACCGTGTAAACCCAAAAATGCTTTTACTTACATTATTTTTTTTACATGACTTTTGATCTCAAATTGATAAAAGTATGTTCGTGTTACAATAGCATTGCTAAACTTTAAGGTGCCAATGTAAACTACTTTTTAACTTTGATTGATTTCTTTTCAAATCATTGGAAATTGGAAAAAATTAAATGTTCATTAATATTAAGTTAGTCAATGCTAAATTTTATGAATGCCTAATATTCTTTTAGAATGAAATAGGATGGAGAGAAAAAAAAACAATACTTTTTAATTTGTTTATAATATTCAACTCTTTCTGTTAGGAGGTGGCAACTGTTAAAATGCGAGCCACGCCCACTAGTTTAACCACAACATTCACGATATTGCACTCGCTGCGAGTAAAGAAAGAACAAGAAAAAGAAAAAACTAAAAACAACACGACATTAGAAATATAAAAAAAAAAAAACCTCCCAAAAACTTTCTAACCACCCACGCGCACGATTTCACACTCAATAGATGGCAAATGTTCCAATTTATTTCCAGTGATGATTCAAGCTCGACGCAGCCGCGTAAACGCAACAGCTGTTAATGTTTTCCTCCGAAATTAACAGACAATTCAAAAAAAAAAAAATTCTCAAATGTGACTGATTAAATGGCAATTAAATAAACAAATAAATTAAGTCATTCGCATCTCGGTGTTTGCACTCTTCAAATCATTCGCAATTCGTAGTATGAACGAGGTCAGGGAAGAAAAATAAGGTCATGAAAACCAAATAAAGAAATATAAGAGGAAATTAAATGTGCAAACGTCACATGTGTATGTGTGCACAATAAAGCGTCATAATAGCACCCCAATAAAAACCGCTAGTTTCATTAATTATTATTCAAATGACCCTGTAAAAACCTGGCAAAATACTCAATTTGAAATCGCAGCAAAATAAGTCTGCCACTTTTTGGAAATATGTTCAAAAAAAAAAAAAAAAGGCTATTATAACTTTGACCTAACTAAATATCAATAAACAATCTCTTGTAGCGTAAAAATGTGGGTTTTTTTTTTTTTTTTGGTTTATTCGTGTTAAGAATGTTTTATTTCCAATTTTATGAAATTCATATGGCACGTTGCCGGCGCGCGAGAAGAAAATGAAAACTAGCGCAGGCACTATTAATGAGAAATTGAAACGGTTTTGTCTCATCTAAATATACGCGATCGAAACTTCGTCGTAAATGAGCTAATAACAAGGGCGCGATTGTCCCTACTTAAGAGTACCACATAATTGCGCGTTTGTCTTAATAATTTTTGAAGTTGACAGCTGATCTAGATGAAGCTCAGTGTCTCTTTCAGGGTATTAGAACACTATGATCTCCTCTAATTAAAAAAAAAAAAAAAAAAATGGAGAAAACATTATTTCAAGGTTCTAAATTTCTTTGTATATTTTAATAAAGTGATTTTAACAATGCACGTTTCTACCGCATGTTTTTTTTAAAAATAACGTTCACAGTGAAACCCGCTTATAGTGCAAACCCGCGTATAGTGCGACCATCTTTAGATCCCCAGAGACTAAAAGCCTGTATAATAAACCCGCTTATAGTGCGATCCACTTAAATATTTTTTTAAAAATAAATAAATTTTTTTTTTTAATTATAAAAATTTTAAAAATTGTGAACTTTCTGTGCAGTTTTTTCGTGCCAATTACAGTACTGTATGCATGTAAAAAAAAACCAAAAAAATTGGATAAAAAAAATATTTTCGAGTAAATGTTTCATTTCACTAATGAAATACAGTACTTAAAATTACATTTTTAGCATTTCCCGGATATAGTGCGATCCCGCTTATAGTGCGAATTTTTTTCGGTCCCTTGAATCGCATTGTAAGCGGGTTTCACTGTATTTATAAACAAAATAATGATTTGCTTCTTCTAAATCTTTATCTAATAAAAAAAAATGTAAACATTTTTCTTCTCTCAAGTTTTAAACTTTTAATTGTAACGACACAACTAATTCTTAAATTTAATTTTCAACGCAATTTTCCTTTAAAAAAAAAAAAAAAATTTTTAAACCGTACGTGAAAATATTAACCTTTCATTGTTTGTAATTGCAGCCGATTTGTCGGTGGATACACTGGACGACGAGAGTATGTACCCTAATAGCAGTCCACAACAGACGGATACAACCCAAAAGATCAGCTATCACGGTAGTTTTACCACCTCTACAACTCCTGTAAGTAGCGTCGGTAGTTACGTCTCCAGTTCGTCAAATATTAACACCTCCTGGTTATTTCACGACAAAACATCCCTCACCCCGCTACTTAACATCCTCACTCCCCAACAGCAGCAACAACAACAACAACATCAATCTCAAGAGCAAGCTCATGTCATCTGTTCACCCGGTGGCCAGTCTCCTCACCACCAGTTGCTCCACCACCACCATCATCACCATCCCCACCATCCACATTCCCATCAGCAGCAGCAACAACAACATCACACTCATCACCATGAAACCCATCAACAACAACAACAGCATCACATTCACGCATCAATCTCATCGTCATCGGTGGAAGATATTTCCTCTCCTCAGCAACAGCTGCACCCGGTCGAAGGTGTTTCATCTCCCCACCAACACCATCATTACTCCGACAGTCCAATCCCCGTGTCCATCTACGAGACAGAGACTGGTCATCAGCGAGAACAATCGCCTCAACCTTCCTCGCAACTAAGTTACATGACGTCATTGCACACGATCTCAAGTCAGGAGCTATTAACATTACAGAGTGCGAGCGTGGTTTCCCCGTTCGAGTCCAATTATGCGATCAAACAATCCCCCACGTACAGTAATTGTACTAGTCAAGGGGAACTTTTAGAAGATGTGCAGCATTATTCGCGTGCGGCGGGTATTTCTCCCATGCAGACGAAATACCAATGGACGACATTACCTCCCGAGTACACCACTATTGGTTCTCCGATCTCCACTCCGATTCAACAGCAGCATCAGCAGCAGCACAACGTTTCTCTCCCTTCGCTACAACCTCTCGAACAATCTCAAATGGTCCAAGTGGTCACTGCCATCACAGCCGCGGTTGCCTCTTCATCTCCGTCGCGAGGTGCTCAAGGGATGGCCCTCAAATCGGAGCCAGAACCTTCAACGTCGGGCGAAGGAACGTCGAGCGGTAATTTCAGTTACAACGTGGGGCCAGTGTTGGCCGAATACAACCCATCAACGAGTAAAGGTCACGAGATTCTCAGTCAAGTGTACCAACAGAGTCCGGGTCCCATCCGTCTACTTCCTGTCAAACCGCGCAAATATCCCAGTCGACCTAGCAAAACGCCAGTTCATGAACGACCGTACGCTTGTCCTATCGAGAATTGCGACCGGCGGTTCTCTCGTAGTGACGAACTTACCAGACACATTCGTATTCACACGGGTCAAAAACCTTTCCAGTGTCGCATTTGCATGCGCTCGTTCAGTCGAAGTGACCACCTCACCACGCACGTCAGGACACACACGGGCGAAAAACCCTTTTCCTGTGACGTGTGTGGGCGGAAATTTGCTAGGAGTGACGAGAAAAAACGTCATGCCAAAGTGCACTTTAAACAACGAGTGAAAAAAGAGCGAGGAGCATCGTCGACCTCGTCTGCCGGCGGTGCTGCGGGAGCGGCCTCCACATCGCGGGCCTCCTCCTCTTCCGCCGCTGCTGCAGCCACCGCCACTTCGACATCGACATTACTACAATCTCAACATAATACCTCATCGTCATCATCTGTTAGTAATGTTGAACTCCGTTCCATGGCTTCTTCAATGTCAGATACATTGCCACGCATGTAAAACTCTTTTCGCCACCAAAAGCCTTTCTAGTGTATTGGACACGATTCATGTTATTTTTCAGTCAGATTATTTACGATTGTGCTTTATAACATCGATAAATATCTTTTCAACTAGACGTAGAAGTAAAATTAAAGCCATCATTGAGAAACGTAAAAAAAATACATCTTCGTCATTAAAAAAAAAATAATACCGTATTTCAAAAATAAATAAATAAATGAAAACTTGTACGTAGATATTAATAATATACGAAACTTAGAAAATTTGCTCAATTTGATGTAAAAAAAAATTATATTACAGAAAATTAAGAACTCATTGTTAGTATGAAAACATCTTTTAAAAAAAATATATAAATACATGTATTATAACTAAATTTCAAAATTCGGGTATTTTTGTTTCTCACAATGACGTAATGGTCGGGCTGAATTCTACAAGAAGTTGTTTTTTCCATCGCTAAATTTTAAACTCGAAGGCTTACCCTCAATATTTAGCACGTAAACATTACCTGACCACACAACAGCGATTAAATTTAAATTTTATAATATTATAGCGCAGGTTCAAATAAAAAATTTCATCTTTTACAATAATAATAATTATTATTATCTCGCACGCTAAAATAACGGCGCAAAAATAATTATACGGTATTTACGTAGTGTGTCATAAAAAAAATCTTTTATTTTTTATTTTGATTGTAATAATAGGAAGGCTCAATATTATTATTAAAATGGCTCAAATGTTAAGTAAAAAAAATTTCTAATGAGAAAAAAAAAATTTGAATATCAAAACAAAGCAAGTTAATTATAGCAGCCAAACATCCGTTTCTGATAGTGATATAATAATTACTACCTAATTAAATTAGCGAGAGCACTTCAATTTTAGAAATGCGCGAATGTTAAATATTTAAGAAAAAATATACGTAAATGTAAAAATAATAATAATAAGTATTAAGAAAGACAGTCATCAAATATTTACAATTTGATCAAACAATTTAGTTTAATTTTTATATCAATAGCAATGATTAAGGATGGAATTCATAGTCGTCTCTTATAGATTAAGGAAAAGCTCAAGTCGTATTGTAATAAAAACTTGAAATTGTTGAAAAAGTGTATAGGATAATAATGGCCTGTTGCACAGAAAACATTCAATTCATAACTGAATTTACCATTGATGACTGAAAGAGTTACCTATTTAATTATAAGAAACGACTAGAAACTTAAAACCCTTAGAAACAAAAATGTTACGTCAATAATTATAATGGTTTCGGAAATCCCAATTTACACAATGATCGAAAAAATATATACCGGTGTTTCCCAAAAGTTAAGCAAGACTATCAATATTTTTTCATAGATAAATCAAAAATTCTGAAAAACTGAGTCGTTTAGTAAAAGCAGTCAAATTAGTCGCGAGTCTCATCACATGACATACCGATTTTTAACAATCAATTTTAATTATCACTGTGATTCAAATGTGGATATTTTAAATTGCATCTATTTTAATTCATTTGTATGTTATATATTTAAAAAAAAAATTTTGAAGATCTCCCCGTCACGATTTTTAAGTCAATTTAGTCGTTTCATGTTCTCTTATACTGTACTACATAAGAATTATCATTTGCATTTATTTATACTTTATGCGAGGTGCCATGCCTTTTTTTTTAAAAAAAAACGTTACATAATCCTAAAAACCGTGACTTCAATTTAATCGTTAAAATGTTCATTGTGATATTTAAATGTTATTTTAATTTTTTTTTACAAAAAAAAAAAAAAAAAAATCTTGAAGAAAAAGAAAATTACGAACAAAATGTTTTTATAAATACAGTTTTAATTTATTAAAATCCCAAATAATTTTAAACCCGTAACGTAGAATATTCTTCTCGTCTAGTGTGTTGTTTTGTGATAATAGCCGTACAAAAAAAAAAAGGAAAAAGAAAAAAAAAAGGCTTCATACTTATTTCAACGATATTAAAATTTCCGCAAATTATTTCATTTAAAAATTAACCGTAAAAAAAAAATAAAAATAAGAAAAAATACAGAACTTTAAGCTCTATTTTGTGCGTAAACATCCCATAATAATAATTATTATAAATGTATAATTGTTACGATCATTATTGTTATACAGTATTTTTTTTGTTATGATGTAAATGCATATATAATATAATTACGGCGTAAATCATGTTCTTTAAACCTTATAATATAACATTGTTGTAACTTTGAAGTAAAAAAATAATTATTATTCTTAATTTTTTTTATATATATATACAGTATATCCAAAAGTGAACTTAAAACTACGATCCAATCCTTCACTTCCTGCCCTTAATATATATATAAAAAAAGATAATCTTCTAATTACGATTATTCTCATTTTGTTTGTACATATTGTAAACATCACCTAACGGTTAACTCGCGTTTTTTGAAAATCATTTTACTTTGTTACCCGTATTTAAATATTATATTATCATAATATTTGTACGAAACATTTTTCGAATTCCCGTTTAATTTTAATTTCATTCTTTTGGTTAGGTTGTGCTGTTTATACGAAAGAAAAAAAAGATACTATGGAATTTAACATTGTCAAAAAAATATATATATATAAATATATAATTATTCATGTACGTGTATATAAATTTTTATTATGTGTAAAAAAAATCTATTCTTAAGTGAACGAAACTTGTATACCCCCCTACTCAATTCTCCCTTTGAACTTCCGCGTCCCCCACAAAACACATTCGCTGATCACTTCTACAGTACAGTATTCTCAGTATCAATTTTATTCACTTTGATAACACACACATACAGTACACACACAACGTTATACTGTTTTAAATAAACGTCCAAATCAAAAAAAAAAAAAATTTTTTTTTGAATCTTTCAGATCAATCATATCCGTTAAAAACGCGTATCTTTAATTTGCTATATAAAAATTTACAAATTTCTACTCTGCGAGAAAAGAGCCTTGACAATTGATCAAATTTTCGTTCACGATGAATAAAAAAAACAATTATTATTGGAAAAAACTTTTATATTTGTATGTATCAATAAGTGATAGTCTGGATACAGTTCACTTGAACAGAAGACATATATATTTTTTAAAAAAAAATTTATATATTATTATATTTAAAATTCATCATTTTATTTTTTATTTTCGAGCGCTTGCCATTCTATGTTGTGGTTTTCGTTTTTGTTATTCGATCCATAAGTTTGTTGTCATGTAAATAAAAGATTTACATTCATTTCGCTTTGATTTATTTCGTTTTTAAATAAAAATCTCTATTTTAAATTAAAAATAAAATTTCACCAAACTACAGTACGGTACTAAATCTTGAGTTCTATTTCGAGCTCGATTGAAATGAAGCAGACTGAATATTTGGTTTCGCCCTGTAATCCCTCCTCTTAAGCAGATTAGCGATATTATTGAACGTGAATATTGTTGGATACAGTACATCTCATTCATGCTGCGTTGATAAGAGAGAGCGAGAGAAGAGACGGAAAATTCATAATACGTTAGCATAATATGACGCAACAACGTCATCGAATGACGTCTTTTATATCGATCGGCGTCGCTTAGTTCTCTGCATTATGAATGACCTCGATCTTGATCTATGGTTAGAATTCAGGGTTAATGTCGAGAAAACTTCTAACCAATGCCAAAAACCCGTAAGACCGTAAAAATGAAAGAAAAGTTGGAAAAAAAGAAGAGAAGTAGAGAAGAAAAAAAAAAAAAAAAAGAATTTGCGATCGATAAATATTACGTTAACGCAGATTGTACAAGCAACGATGACGAATGAGCTCGAGTCTTTTGAACCTCAAAAGCGTCGTCGAAAGAAATACTGTAATAGTAAGGAAAAAAAAAGGGGCAACTATCATTTTGCATAATAACTTAGGCTTCCCAATCCTATTCAAACACTTCTATTAGCTCCAACAATCAATAACAGTTGACGAAGCAATTTAAATCGATGTCAACAAAATTTATCTTCCTTTAGAAAAATATTAGTAAACCATTGAAAATAAAATTATTATATCCACTTCCAGATTGGATACCACGCATTTATTTATTTTAAAAAAATAAAATTAAACAAAATAAAAAAAAAAATTGGATTTGCAATCATCACCAAGCCAACCGATTCGCTAAAATTCGCTTATTATGTCTCCACATTTTAATTAATTTTGAAGTTTAATTATTCCTTCATTTTAAATACCCGTGATTTATTTTTCGCGTAGAAAAAAATTATTAGTTGCTGTTGTTTTGTTCGTTTTCGTATATATATTTTCGCAACTGCACCAATGAATCTGGAGGGTGCAAGAAAGAAAAAAAAACTGAAGTAATAACGTGCATCATCGCATCAATTTCACTTAGACGAAATTCGATTAAACCGCTGGCGTCAACAATGCCATCGATTGCGTCACCTAACCGGACAAAAAAAAATCAATCACTTATATCAAATCGCCATCGAGCGCTATTTTTTTTTTTTTTTTTCTGATAAGATAACTCGGGACCAAAATAGTAACGACATCGGTAGTAAAACCTGTTGCTGTAAATAAACTCACGGCCTATCTAAACACTTTTTATAAATAGATCTGCCGTCTATACAATGATTAAGTATGGCATGTAACACAAAAACATATACACATACTCGGACATTAATTGAATAGGAAGAAAAAGAGAGTTAATTTCAGTCGATAGAGATAATTACTCTCCTTGATCAAAAACAAACCGATGAATCAGGATGTTAATATACGGTACTAGTCTAATTTAGAGAAGAAAAAAAAACCATAACAAATAATGAAAAAATACTTAAAAAAATAGTTTAACGCTAAAATCCATCTGTAATAGGTTCTAAAATGTCCTATGAACATATTAAAATTGTATCACCTAAAACCTTTTTTTAAGAAAAAAATAAACAAAAACTGCAGTTAATTTCAAGAGTCGGAAAAAAAATTTCATCGTTTAACCAAAACTTGATACTAAAATTATTAAAAAATCTAAATACAATGTAGAGATTACTATATTAACCCGTGACATATATTTTATTAAGTTCGGGTTTTTCCTATTATGGAAACTCCGTTAGCAAACTATACGCATGAAAAATAAACATTAACGCGTAATTGATGTTATGAATGAAACGTAATATACTCCTACTACGTATTACGTCAAATTCTAAAAAAAAAAAAAAAAAAACTCCTAATTAATTATTTATGAAAATGAAATGGCGATTATTTACTTGTAACTACGGTAGTGTTTGCAAGCAGGACTCATAGGTAAAGCTAAATAATAAGTCATTGCCATAACAAAATTACCATTATTTGCTCAATCCGATTGTACTGTGTTAAAAGTAATACGCGCAGTTCAAACAAAACAATGTCGTATTTTTATAGGAATTCATTAATTCAATTACCTTACGTCAAAGCAATCGATAGAATTTCGAACATTTACGAATTCAAATAACCTCGAATCCGACTGATTTATCTGTGTGCAAACGTGTTTCATACTGTTACGCTGAATTCTCGGAAAAACAATCCCATTCACCGCGGCCTAATTATCCCCCTGGATCTCAATTACGAGGTTCTACACTTTGGCTGTGCAACGGGAATAGAACCAAACGCGAAAATGACGTCAACAAATTTTCCATCGAAAAGGAAAAAAAAGGGCATGGAAAAAAACAAGAATATAACCAACTCTTAAATATGTGGTAGTGCGCGGTAAATAAGTCAACATAAATATTGCTAATAAAGTAGAAATAATAATATATAGTTGCAATTTGATACGCTTCACGATTCAAACTTGCTTTAGAGAAACTGTACCCGTGCAATACAATACCTGACAATCATAGAATCAGTCAACAATCTCACTTACAAATCGCATTCAAAAAATTTAAAAAAAAAAAAAATCGATGTGAATACTGTAATTGAACAATTCAAAATTAAACATCTTAAAGGCATTACTATCAAATAAAATAATATAAAAAACGAAAAAAATTACCGGTAACGTAATCGTAACCAAAATTGATTTTTTTTTCTGTGCAATTTATTCAGCGCGTTGAGAACATCCAAACGGTAGCCTACTGTAACTGGAAACCCTTTTATTTTTACTTCAACTTTTACATTTAATACTGTTCATTAATATTCATTTCGCGTTTATTTAATAACAATCTAAACAGTTCTATGAATCCATAAATAATAATAGTCGTTCTTTGAAATTACTTTTTAATATAATCTAAACAATGTCGCATTTAAATGACCAATTATACTCCCTCTCCTGACGTTCAGTTTTTTTTATTAAAAAATGAATTTCAAACTAATTAAGAGAGAAAGTTGACGAAAAATCAATCTACGCTTCTTAATTGAGTATTTAATAATAATATCAGATTCTCAAAACGAATTATTAATTGATTGTAATGTGCTGGTGTATATGATGTATAGCCTACTCTTTAAAAACGTGCGTTTCCATTGACGCGAATGACGTCAACCAAACTTTTAATCATTCATTCTTTTTTCAGCGAGAGAAAAGCGTGCCCGATCAATAAACCTGACGGGGTTTTGTATTATTCTACTTTTCTAAGTACGCGCACGTGTGCGAGTGGGATCGAAATTCCGCGAAAAACATGAATGAAATTGTTAGTGTATAGCTGAAAATGAACGTCGACGCCGATTTACGCGGTGCTCTCGCGTGCTGCTCATACGATATACGCGTATACCGGTATATACAGTATCAGCATCTGGATCGATGCTATTTTTATACGCCTTACGTATTTCCTGTAATTATTTTGCGCCACTTTCTCTCCCAAACGAGAACAGTTATCGTGAATTTTTTGACGCCCAACTTAACTTTAGTTTTTTCTCGCTCTCCTTTTTTCTAACGCGCGAGCTCCAGCAAATGTTATTGGCGACAAGGCGCTCATTCGTAAACAAATCCAGAAATCTACACCGATGGAAAATCCCAATACTAAAAACATGCTTATTGCCAAATACAAAAAGTTTTCACCGAAACACAATCAATGTAATAAATCCTTAAAACGTGATAAGTGATTCGCATCAAATTTTCACCGAATCTATTATTACACTCGAGCGAAAAATACCGCAAATAAAAAAAAAGCACGTGTATTTATATGTACCTTAATATAGACTTATAAATACTGATTTGTCGTTGTTTTTACTTAATTGTTTTCTGTCGAGCATATAAAATTATTTCTAAACACCGAAAATACTTTCAACAGTTTGATGAAAATAGTAATTCCGCTTGTCATTTCATGGACTTTCGTTAGCGATAATCTAAATATAAACTTCGTCGGCATTGTTGTGCGGCATGTGTAAAACGTGGAAGTAAATAAAAGATACTTCTAACTTCTTTTTTTTTTAAAAAAACGGATTTTTTGCTCCCCTTAAAGAACTGTTTTTAAAGCAATGTTAACAGTATAAACTTTATATTTAAGAACCACCAAAGATTTATACACAATCTCCTTCTCAAAAATAATTTTAATAATCATTGCGATCGAATATTATTCTTTCCAAAGATCATTGATAAGAATCCCAATTCCCAGAATTTACAAATTTTCTAAAAAAAAATTGTATTAACGAAACATTTAACTAATCATTATAAATGCCTGAAAATTGATAGACCGGAAGTATTTCTGTGCAAAATATTAGCGCGCCATAATATTCCTGTCAATCAGAAAAAAGCCCTTGCATATTTACTGTGAATATTGAATTTAATCAGGCGTTAAGAGTCCAAAGAATGTCGATTGTAAATCATTTTGTTATTTCTTTTATATGCCGGAAGTGGCATCTGTTTTACCTGCGCAAGTTTATTACAGTAATTTGTATTGATTGATTCTGTAACAATATTTTTACAATGTAAACAACATTTATTTTTTTACTCTCAGGTGACAATTTAAAAAAAAAATACTCTCACACCCCCCGCTATGCATCTTAAATAATAATGCCAAAAGCTACCGTAGGAAAAAAAAATTAAGAAAATGCAAAATGAATTATAGTTTAGCAACGTAACTTTCAAACATGCGTGATCACTCCATCATTTTTTTACCAATATAGTACAGTACTACTAATACCCGTACCTTTTTCTGCAGTCTATGATCACTTTTGAATAATTATGGTCTAAAAAATGGTAAAAGTTCACCGTGTATATTTAGTAAAATTTTATAAGGTATTTCTTACCAAACAATAAACCGCTATAAATAAACTATCAAAAGACCCAATAAACGTAAATTACGGAATTTTAGAAAAGTAAAATCAAAATATACCCTGTTATCTATATAATTTTGAGGAAGAGTGGAATAATAATAATGCAGTGGCACGATCTATCGTGGTAGTAGTAATTAAATTGAACGATGCCAATAATGAATCAAAAAGATGAAAGCCAAATTTGCGTATAATATAGTTAAACAACTCAAGTTTCAACAGGTTCAATCAAATCTGCTGTTTCAATCACCTGAATTCTAACATTAACGGTACTGTACTTATATGATTGTACCAATTACATTAAACGCTTTTTTTACGTATGGCATCAGTTTTCCGTAAGATGAAATTAAAAAATCTTGAGATTAGCACTGATCTATGGTCATCAATGCAAAAAGCGGCTTTCTTGTGCTCCATGAACTGAGTTTCCCGCTAAAATTGATTTTTATTTACGTAGCGTGGTTATACAATCACCACGAGCAACGGTGTATAAAACCAAAGCTGTCTAAAAGGGGGAAGTACAATAATATTGAAGCACTTCTAATACATTATTAAAGTTTAAAATAAATTCAACCTTAAACATGAAAATATTATGGAAGTTGATAACATCACTTCAAAGTCCTCAATACCTATAATACGCCACCATTGTTCCATCAGATCAAGGGATCAGATACATAGGGTTGCCATAATTCCCAAGCATTGATAGAGGACGTTTACATTTTGCTTCACTTTTTCCCCCTTTAAAAAAGTTG
>JAQGAY010001021.1:0-17474 GCA_034698085.1 Polydesmus angustus | reverse complement strand
AATTGAATTTTTTTTTTTTTTGATTTAGAACGAGAGGCGTGTAGTGCTTTTACAAAATGGCTCTCTCTCCGTTGAAGGGCTCAAACAAGAAGATATTGGTGAATTATCGCCAAATGAGATATCGAACGGTGGTACCAGTTCGAGCTCTAGCTCATTCTCCAGCTGTGTAAGTATAACTTTAAATTTTTATAAATAAAATTTTAGTTTAGGCCTATAAACGATTTGAAATTTTAGGATGAAGATTGGAATCATTCACAGCATGATCCGTGATTGTAAGTGTTTAATCTTATTATTATTTCTTAAAAACTAATGGTGACTTCAAGTTTTTAAATTTTAAAAGTTATTTGTTCTAATTATTCAATTATTTACTACTGAAATTTTTTGTTAATATTTTAGAATTTATTTAATATTATGGAGTCTCCATTACTAACGGAAATTAAGATATTTTTTATAACGTTGCGTTCCTTGTTTAGGTGGTTCAAAGAAAACCAATATCGTTGTGAGACACATTTGTTCAATGTGGGAAGCATTAATTAGTTTTAAATAATTGTTATTTATATTGACCAGAAAAGTCGCGAAAATACGTTTAAACAGCTACTTACCAAAAAGAAAGCGGGATTATTTACTATACTCATCAAATGAGGTTGTAATAATAGTTTCAGTGATAAGTTAAAGGCGACTTTTCTAGTCGGAAGAATATATTAGAGTTTTAAAAATTTTTACAAGTTCCTTACACATTAGATCAGCATTTTATTTCCTATAAAACTTTAACTTGAGCGAAAAGTCCAATTTTTTTATAGTCGTGAGAGTATTGATATTAAGGAATACAATTTTTGTATATTCTATGCACAAATGAATAGAAACTAACAAAAACCTCAGAATGCTGGATGATAATAGTGCCAAATTCATTTTCCTTCCTCCTTCGGAATCAAAGTCATTTTTTGTATTTTATTCAAGTAAATTTTTATATTTAATTATTTTTTTTTATCAGAATTTTTATCATTTTACTGCATTTATTTATCACTGTACCATTAGCTTTTATTTTTATTCTTAAACTGTTTTGGCTTTACACAATTATTATGAGAATCTGTGCCATCTGAGAAAGTACCACACAAACTTAACTACGCTTTATTTATTTTTGCATAAAGAAGAATATTTGAGGGCGAAAAATTTATTAATTATAGTGCAGCTTCGGTAATTTATTACGAGTTACTTTGAAATCTCAACTGCTGAAACTTACCTTTATTTTCTAGGTTACTAGTTATTTTAATTTTTTGATGTAAATATTTTTTATAAACAATATGAAAATTAAAATAATGCATGAAGTAATTTTTAAAACATAATCATTATTTTAAGTAGCCTGGATAAGAAAGGTATTTTTTATTTCTTTTAAGAATTATTTGTTGGTAGCTGTTGAAATACAATTTGTGCTATTATTATGATAATCACTCTTAAACAATTTTTACAATTGTTCTAGTCTTATTTTTTCTTTCTTTCTTTTTTTTTTTTTTGTTCATTAACTCATTTTTTATCGTTGTTTTTTATCCCATCCTTTCGCTGTTGTATAAGTTCTGAAGCCTTAATATTTTTTGAAATATACTTCATAACAATATGCAGCCATTGCCGGTTGTTCAATGTCAGTTTGGTAGTTGAAATTCGCACACCAGACTTGCCTTTACCGTGGTTTTTCTACTGTCAATTTAACCGTCTTTTAAAAAATTTAAAGAAAACTAAAAGTAATCTTAGGTAAAGTAAATTGAATATAAGGTCAATTTATTGTTGTTGTACCCAAAATTAACTCGTCTAAAATGACCACCATTTGATAGTCTTGAAAATTATTTTAAATGACTGTTATAGTATGTGTTTACTTCTACTTAATCATGATATTCAGTTAATAATTATTTTATAAACTTGTATTGTTGTGCTTTGTATATATTATAACTCATTTGTAAATTTCTTAAATTGTTTGTTGAATTGAACATTTTGAAACATTTTATAATTATTTTTTTGGTCAATTGCAAATGGTGGGCATTTTTAATGAATCTGTTCTTTGTATCAAGGTATAACTTAGATTGCGAATAATAATGTCGCATTTATATAAACAAATATATGTATATAAATTTATTATATATAGCGCCTTCCCAGCCCATCCAAATGACGTAAAATACTGACGTAATTGACCAACATTCAGTATTTTGCAATGTATACATAAACTGAGATGACGTCGCTGTCATTTTTATCGATGTTGACTAATTGATCTGTAGATGCTTGGCCATTAGCATTTAACTTAATATTTGTTGGGGATGGGGGTCAAATAAGATGTTTAAGTGGAATAGTTGACGGGGATCATAATTATATTTGCTAATTATTTCATGATTAGAACTGTCTGTAATGTTCTCCATTCTGTTGAAGAAACAATTGACACCGTGTTGTATACGTGTGTTGGCAATATACTCGTAATAACAAATTCATGCACACAATTATCACCGAGAATATTATTACCAAGTTTAATTAATTCTACTACAATAATATTTGTTGTACATTATAAAATATAATTCTATTGTTTTGCACTTCAAAAGTTGACGTTTGCATGATAAAGATGACATTTTCATATCTGGTCTTCCCCAGCTATTTTCATCTCCTCTTATTGCTATCAAATTTCTGTTCTAAGCTCTTATCTGCCATTTAAAAAAGGAAGAAATTCAAATGCGAAACGTGTAGTATATCACTTTATAATTATTAGAATTTTAAATCTATTTAGTAATCTCAATTTTTAAGCTATTAGTACATTTCTAGTATCTGCAGTATATTGCTCTTTCTAAGTGAGTGGAAAGCCAAAATCGTTGGTGAACATATCTCATTAACTTTTTTCTTGTTGAAATGAAATTGACTGATTATAGTGCTGATGTTTCTTTTTTGTTGTTACATTTCCGACTGTACAATAATTAATAATAATATTATAATGTCGAAGTTTACTTGTAACTCAATCACAAAAAAAAAAATAACAAAATAACGTCAAATGCAGTATGCTTAAATCATACACGGTTATGAAGATTCAATAATTTGTTGTATCAAAATATCACGTCAAACATCTTGAAACTATTAGCTTGTTTAATACAATATAATATGGTGACAGTTATGATTGAATGTTGAACATGATATCAGCTTTAAATTTAAAAGTTAAATTGAAACTGCCAGTTTCTCCATTTTACAAAGAAAAATTTTAATTTTATTGCTTGAAATTCTTTGTAATTTGGAATTTAAATGAGAAATTACTTTATAACTCATTTTCATAAGCTAGAATTTGTTTTATTACTGTATTCTTTTTTTTGGAATACATTTTTTGCGCTATATACTCGGATTTTGTACTTGTTTTAAATTGCAAGCTTTTTTTTAATATCGGAATCAGTTTTTATTAAATTTAATTTCAACAATGTTGTCATTGCAAAATCCTAGTTGTCGTTGTTTGTTAAATTCATAATCTGTATATATGATATAATGTTGAGTTCATTCTTTACATCGATTTGTAAGAATTCACAATTGCGAATATTTTTATTGTTGACAAGTACTTGTTTAATGAATTTTTATTTGTGTGAATCGTCAACAATAAATAATAAATTTAAAGCGTGAACGTGGATTTTTTTTTTGTTTTATCCTATACGGTTTTTGTTTCTAAAAATCACTGCTATGTTTGGATAAGAAATCCGGAAATGGCATAATGACATGTGCCTTACATAATTGATGATAACATCAGATGTTCAAAAATGCCATTACGAGGTCTGCAGTACACTGTACTAGAATGGAAAACTCATTTAAGCTTTTGATCAACATGTGCATTTATTTCGCCACTCAAGTTTGCGTTTTGTTTTTTCAAGTTATTCTAGTACATGTACATAAGATTTATCTCTTCCTATTCTTCATTTTTGTCATGTCATAACTTTTTATGTAATTTGAACCAGTTTAGGAAGGGCGCTGAGCGTTGTTTTTGCTACATGTATTTCTATTTTCTCAGCGAAGACTTTAGCCTTATTTTTTATTTTGCTATTATTTTTTTTCTTACAACCAATTGTGTTCATTGTTGTGGAAAATTTGCCTTGTTCTGTCATCCCTCTCCTTAATGTTGTAGATTTTTATGTCTAGTAGCGCAGTTATTTATTTTTTTTATTAAGAAAATCCTAATTTTGCTATGGCCACAGCTTATTCGAGCGAAATGTAAGTGGTTGGCCTGGTCACTTTATAACGTCAGTTTGCATCATTTATATTGCGAAGAAAATTGGCCAGTAGTTTTATTTTAACTTTTGAGGTTGATAAAGCTGTTGGCACAGTGTAAAAAACCTTTTTTTTAACAATGAAGTTTAAAAGTTTGTTTATCTTTATTTGTTTACGCCTGAACGTATATTGTGAAATCGATAACAGCACCGAAATCAACGATTTGGATAATAATATTGTCGCCAACGGAAGTACCAGTCCTTCGTCATCAACCATGGTTATTTCCGATATTCAAGAATTGTCGATCGCAATTGATCTGCTCTTTCGCCAGATTCAACTTATGAATAGTCACTTGGATGGTTTGAAATTGGCTATCGTTCAGCTAAAATCGGAAGTGAAAAGCGAGTTTGCTGGAATAGTCGAAGATATGGCCAGTTTAAAGACCACCATCAGCGAAACGGAAATCGACTTTCAATCGACCAGAAATATTCTCGAGGAAATCCAAGACTGGTCGGGTTCAATCGATAAAAAATTCCGTGACCTGGAAACTTCTTTTAAGACCAATTGCCAGCGTCACAACATCAAGAAATCAGGAGAGCGAGGAGGGAAGAAAAACAGACAAAAATACCAAAGAGATTTGATAAATTTAAAAGTTAATAAGTTTAAAGACTTTAACATTAAAGATGTTCAAGCCGATTCAACTGATATTATGATGGTTGATGTAGACAAGAATGAAGGACATTGCTGCAATTTCAAGAACGAATTGGAAAAGTTGGACAAACATTTTTCAGGTAATTATAAATTAAATGCGGAAGAAATTATGTTTACATTTTCTGCAACATTTTTGTAGAGCTATCTAAGATTCGCCGACCTTCTAGTTGTGCCGATATTCACCACAGTTCCGATTTTAAATCAAAAAATGGTGTTTATCCTGTCAACCCTTTAATTTATGGCTTTGATGCATTTTTGAATGTCTATTGCGATTTTGAAACCAATGGTGGGGGATGGACAGTGAGTTTAATTTTCAGAAACAAAATATTGTGGTTTTAATTTATTAAACTGTATTTTACGTATGTAAGATTTTTCAACGTAGAGACGATTATGGTCTTCCGAGAGAAAATTTTGAAAGGAACTGGACAGAGTATAAGATTGGTTTCGGCGATATTACTAGAGAAATGTGGCTAGGAAATGACGCCATTTACGCTTTGACTAACCAAGAGCCTGTAGAATTAAGAATCGAATTGGAAAATTTTGAAGGGGAAATTAAATACGCAGAGTATTCATTTTTTAGAGTCTTGCACGAAAAGGATCATTTTAGACTTCAACTTGAAAAATACAGCGGAGACGCAGGTATTCTATTATATTTTATTTTGTTTTATTGCCTCCTTGATGGGAACCATCTAAAATTATTGCAATTGAAAAAAAACCTATACCGTAAGTTTCTTTGTAAAATGGCGCAATTTTTATCCTAGCTAAGAAAAATTTTTAATAGCAGTCGGAAGTGGAAAAGTAAAATAAAAGTTGGAAAGTTTCTTCTAGGCAAAATTATTACATTTTAATTAAAACATCACCAGTTTTTATCGTTGTTTAAATTCCAAAACTTAAATGTTAAAAATATTATCCTGGGACCTGGATGCTTTGACCAATAAGCTCAGTTCATTAATCGGATTTACCCGACATTATACCGTCATTAATTATAAATTACGCTATTACGCTGTTTTACGATAAAACTGTTAAATGAAAATGAAATTTTGGTAACCGAGATTTTTAATATTAATATAGCAGACTCATTGGGAAGAAGTCGAGGAGTGCAATTTTCTACAAAAGATTTCGATAATGACGAATGGACCGGAAACTGTGCACAACGTTTTCGAGGTAAATTCTTTAATTTTAGTTTACTAACATAAAATGATGCATTTTAAAATTGAAAAAGGTGGTTGGTGGTTCAACAACTGTCACGACGCCAATTTAAATGGGTATTATTATGGTGGAGAACACGAGAGTTATGCCGATGGTATAAATTGGTATCATTGGACTGGTTTTCATTATTCCCTTAAACGAACGGAAATGAAAATAAGACCCATTTGGTTCGCCAAATTACATGGCAAAACTACTTAATATCTTTCAAGCTTAAATAAATTGAATATTTTGAAGATAAATTAATTTTTTATTGCACAAATGACTAGGGTTCTGTTAAAACCATCAAACATAATATAGGTCCTTATAGGATCATGAATTTGAATAGCCTACCCGCAGATAATTAAATTTACAGGTAAATTAATTTGTGACAACATTTGTACAATTCTGGTAAAAGAAAAAATCGATTATCTAAATTCTAAATTGGCACAAAGTATTTAAAAACAGACTAGTGCTATAATAATAATTATTATATTTTAGATAATAAAGTTTTAAGGTAATAAAAGTTCTACCTTATGGAAAATATATTAATAGTCGTATAATTCCACGTACCGTACTTAAATATCTTTTGAAATGTAAATGTCATTGGAATTATAACTTTCAAACCTTTGTAAATTAACGACTGGTAAACTTAACTTTTATTAAATCCATTGGGGTTGGTTTGTTGCCAATGCCAGCTATCTTTGCCTACATAAGAAATTTAAAGAAATGATATAAAATTGGATAAATAGTAATTCGGTAGCCGTATTTCTTACACATATCATCGAGATCTTTCTCGGCTACCCAACCCAATTCTTTTTTAGCTAAAGAACAATCGGCATACATTACAGGTACATCGCCTTCTCTACGTTCCACAATTTCGTAAGGTATCTAAAATTGAATATTTTATTATACCGGTACTGTAAAATAATATTTTAGGAAATATAACCTCCTTTCCTGATGCTTTCTTAAAGGCAGCAATAACGTCTAACACCGAATAGCCTATGCCAGTTCCCAAATTATATATCTAAAACAAAATGTGTTAAGTTGTTTTAAATTTGTTTTAAGTTGTTTATAATTATTATAACCTTGTATCCTTGAACTTGTCCTGTTAATAACTTTTGAAGAGCGGCCAAGTGACCTACAGCTAAATCCACAACGTGAATATAATCCCGAACACCTTTTTTTCGTTTTAACTTAATTAATATTTTAAAATATTGTCAGAATTTTAAATGTACCCGTTCCGTCTTTCGTATCATAATCACCGCCAAATACTTGCAATTTTGGCCGCTTTTCAACCGCAACTTGAGCAATATAAGGCATGAGATTATTAGGTATACCTTGAGGATCTTCGCCTATCAATCCCGACTGATGAGCACCCACCGGATTAAAATACCTTAATAAAATCACTTGCCATATCTATCAAGTTTTATTAAATATTATCTTTGAATTCTATCTCTTAAAAAATAAAGTTAAATACTTTTTCGGCGACACAGACGTCTTTTAAAATTTCTTCTACAAAATATTTGGTTCTTCCGTAGGGATTTGTACAACCTTGTCCAGTTGGATGCTGCTCATCCAAAGGAAAAAACTTTGGCTCACCATAAACTGTTGCGGAACTGGAAAAAACAATACGATGTACCCCGTGCTCTTTCATCACCTGGACAAAAACGTTAGTACCAATTTTTTTTTTGTGCAAATAAAAAATAATAAGATAACCTGTATAAGTGTCATTGTTCCACCTACGTTGTTGTGATAATAATCAAGTGGAATACGAACAGATTCTCCTACCGCTTTTAAGGCAGCAAAATGAATAACACAATCTATTACGTGCTATAATTATAGAAAACAAATTATTAATGAATTATCACTACTTTCAATTTAGCGGTTCTTTTTAAATACTTCGGAAAATATGGATTTTAAGGCACTTTTGTTTTGTAGGTCGGCTTCATAAAAATGAACGCTACATCCTGTAATTTTTTCTATACGAACTAAACTCTCAGGCTTACTTTGAGAACCTACACATCAAATTTTTATATGTATTTGGTTGTTTTATATTTTTCGTTCTGATTTTTAAATACCTTTTTGGGCATTGACAAAATTATCCGCAACCACCACAGTATATCCAGCGTTAAGGAGTTCTAGAACCGTATGACTTCCCACGTAACCGGCTCCTCCGGTAACAAATATAGTTTTTCCAGAACCAAACATTTTTCCACCTGATGCAATCTAAAAAAAAAAATTTTTGAAAATGTTAATCCTTATGATCCCAAATACCGCTTCTAATAATCTTCAATTTTATCAATATTCTTTTTACGTTTATCAAAAAAACTAAAAACAATACAGATAAGATACACGAAATCAAAATTTTGTCGCAAATGTTTAATTGGGTCGTCTTACTAACCTGTATAAAACTATTTCCAAAACGGGTTTATAAAAATTGATTGACATTTTAACGCAAAGAACGAGCAATATTGTGTTAACTTAATTTAGTCCAACTTTATGAATTCCTTACCTGGAAAGAAGTTGAAGATTTAATGAAATTGTATATAAATTTTTGAAAATTCCGTTTCACACTTCAAATATTAATAATTCATTAAATACTAAACGTGGACATTTTTCCATATGTTTTACGAGCAAATACTGTTAAAATGAACACATTTTGCTTCCTAATGCAATATGCAATTTATTCACACGTTTATCCATTGAGAAATTTGACGTACATTGCAACATTTGTGCACGCTTTATAACCCAATTCTTCTCCCAAAAGTACAATATTATGATAATTCAGCAATTCACTGCCATCGTCATCACTTGCTTCAACTTCACTATACAGTATACCGGTATTTTCTCTTTTATTATTATTTTTTTTGTGTGTTTTCAATGCTACGATCCACTCACTATTAACTAATAAACGTATGACTATTTTAGAAGTAGTTTGTAATGTCACAGACGTGTTATTTTTGTTGCAATTAATTTTATTACTCATTATTAGTAACACTTACTTTATAACGATGCTACCCACATGTGATTTTTCATTCTGTTGAACCTATAAAAATAATTATCCAAGACTGCCTTTATTAAATACTTTTTAATTGTACTGTGTTTTGTTTACCTTGTAAATAGAAGAAAATACCTGACATCATAGGGATCAAAGGTTTGTTTAAAATGTACCGATATGTACTGTAATTTATATTGGTAAAATTATTATAGTGCAATTCCATAAAGCAGTTTAAAATAATATTGTCTTTCTGTAAATTTTATATTCGTAAAAATTAATAATAATTATATTAATAAATAAATTCACTTCGGTATTAATTTTGTACAAAGTAGAAAACATATGTTTGCCGCAAGGGGCGTTGCATCTTGCTACGGAAGGCTTCAGCGCTCTAAAAAAGCGCTCTCAAGCCGTGAGACGTATAGCCACTGTCGGTAGCCAATAGACTGGTCAACCTTGTCGAGCTATAGGTAGATTCGGTCATATCAATCTATGAAAAGTGCAATGGCGGGACGAAATCGACTTGAAGTAATTCGCGATCATATTTCAAATGTTAATTCTGCTAATGATAGTCAACATTTAGCTTCATTAAATAAATTAAATGTAGTAAGTAATTTGTGTTCTGCTAGTAATGACGAAGGAAGTGTGTCGTTTCGGCGCCCAACGTTTGAAAATGACGACGCCTTTAACCCCACTATTCCTAAACGCAGGTAAAAATAACATTGTATCGGTGTATTTTAAATACTGTAAATTGACGCGTGGTGAATTTTAACAAGATTGACAGTCCCTCGCTGTGTGAAAAATGTATTACATGTATTTGTAATACGCAGCTGTATTATAATTGTTATGATTATTTGTTTTTAATATTTCCTTGTTGTTGTGTCAACTCTGTTTGGGAATTACCATAATATTTACTTTTTTTTGTATGAAAATTTATTAAATTTAATATGTAGTTAATAAAAGTTAATTGTTCTTAATAAAACCTTTGCTTAAAAAAGTTTAAATTTGAAGCTTTGTTTGTTTTTTTCTTGAAAAAACAAAATAATTCATTGTTTATTTTTTATCTGTTGCTTATCTATTTTGTTTGTTTTATCGTTGCCATAATATTATATAAATAGAATTTAAAATGTTTATTCATAAGTTTATTTTACAGACAAAATGCGATAAAATGGAACGGTTGGGGATATAATGACTCTGGTTTTGTTGTATCTGAAGATCCAGATCGTTCGGTAACGTTTCAAGGAGACCGGTACGTACTGTATTAATTTAATTGAGATCAAATCAATTTACCCAAGAAAAAAGTACTGTACCGTATTAATAATTACGTTTGTTTTAATTTTTTAAGATACGGTTTGGGATCGGCAGTTCTTCCACATATGAAAGATTTCGTATGGGATTATTTACGTGTAGATTTTAAGCAAGCAACTGCATGTCAAGTATAAACATTTTAAAATAATAATTTTATCCTTAATTTTTGTAAGTAATGTAATATTATAAATTAATAATAAAGCCGGAATATAAAAAAGAAGATGTTCCTATTCCTATTATTAATGAAGATTTTATGCGATTTTTGGCTCAGGCAAAAATTGTATATTCAAATGATCACATGGATAGAATCACTCATGCCCACGGTATGCCAATTTGTCTTTTGATTTTGAACTTTCAATTCAAAATAAATTTACATATGTTAATTTAGGTCAAACTATTAAGGAAATGTTTATATTGCAAAAGGGAATGTATGAAAGAATTCCAGATTTAGTAGTATGGCCAAGTAAGAACTTTTCATTGAAATTGGTGCTTTTAATTTATAATTAATTTTTTCAGAAAATCATAATGAAGTTGTGAAGCTAGTTCAGTTAGCAAGTGATTTTAATGTTGTGTTAATTCCAATTGGAGGTTAGAAATAAAATCAATGCCGTGAAATCAATAAAAAATAAATTCAATTTTAGGTGGAACTTCCGTTTCGGGTGCTTTGCTGTGCCCCAATGATGAAACAAGAATGATAGTGTCATTAGATACCACTCAAATGGTATTCACATTGTGCCACTTTTTTATTTATTATACTTTTTCTTACTTAATCTTAAATTTAATTCAATTATTATTTTAGCGCAAGATATTATGGATTGATGAAGAAAATTTGAAAGCTCACGTTGAAGCGGGCATTGTTGGACAAGATTTAGAAAAACAGGTTAATTGATTTAATAGTATTTGTTAATTAAAAGTGATTTACGAGTGATTTTCCAGTTAAACGAAAAGGGATTTTGCGTTGGTCATGAGCCTGATTCTATAGAATTCAGCACTTTAGGCGGTTGGGTAGCTACAAGGGCATCAGGAATGAAAAAAAATATTTATGGCAACATCGAAGATATAGTGAATATTTTTTTCCCTTCCTTATAACATGTTGCTAATATATTACTTATTTTGACATTAGGTAATTCACATTAGAATGGTAACACCAAATGGTGTTGTATCGAAGAGTTGTGAGGTAATAATAAATAATTATGTCATTGCTATTTTTATTGTTATATGTTTTATTTTATTGTAGGTGCCACGTATATCTTGTGGACCAGATGTGCATGAATTTATTTTAGGTTCCGAAGGTTAAATTTCTTATCTGATACTGATATTCTCGCGGATGAATATATTGTTTGTTTTTAAAATTGGTAGGAACGTTAGGTGTAATTACGGAGGTTACGATCAAAATTCATCATGTTCCTGAATGTCGAAAATATGGGTCAATTGTTTTCCCAAATTTTGAGACAGGCGTAGCTTGTTTAAGAGAAATTGCCAAACAAGTTTGTTATTTATTTTGAATTGATACTTAAATCTCGCAAATTATATTAATTTGAAGAAATAACTCGAATATTTTTCAGAAATGTGCGCCTGCGTCAATTCGACTGATGGATAACGATCAGTTTAAATTTGGTAAAATTAGGTTTTGTTAGATATTGAAACAATAATTAATTTAAAGGTTTATTTGATTAAGGGTTGGCTGTAAAACCAGGCACTGGGTCATTTTTTAGTTCGTTTATGGATTCCTTGAAAAAAGCTTATTTGACAAAATTTAAGGGATTTGATTTTGATAAATTAAGTGTTGCTACTTTATTATTTGAAGGAAGAAAAAAGGTAAATAATGTTTTTGGTAAATATTATGGCTCTGAAGTTGTTGTTTTGTAATGTAATAGTAAAATTAGATTATATTTATTGCGTATTAATAGGAAATTGATGCACAGGAAAAAAGAATTTACGCAATAGCTAAACAGTTTGGGTATATTTCTATTTTTTTAGAGTGAATAATAATTTTAAAATAAATTATGTCATATTTTAGAGGGTTTTCGGCTGGCCAAGAAAACGGAAGAAGAGGCTACATGTTAACTTATGTAATCGCCTACTTAAGAGTGAGATTTCTATTTAAGTCACATTGTATTTCAAATTATAATTTGGAATTTATTTTTAGGATTTAGCTCTTAAATATTGTATTGTCGCCGAATCTTTTGAAACTTCTGTCCCCTGGGATCGCGTTATTATCCTCAGTCAGAACGTTAAAGATCGAATGATTGAAGAATGTAGGAAACGGGGTATTACATCTTCTTTTGTTAGCTGCCGGTAAAATTTCGATTTTTTTTTTGGCGTGGTACGCATACCAGTTTTACGATCGTAACTTAATGGAACTGCTTTTTTAGAGTTACTCAAACTTATGATGCCGGTGCTTGCGTTTATTTTTATTTTGGATATAACTATGAAACCGTATCTCATCCTGTTGAAGTTTACGAAGAAATCGAAGTAAACGAACATAAAATTATTTAGGTTGCTTGTAAACTAAATTTTTGCGGTTTTCAAATCAAAATGTTTGGTTTACACAGCTAACATTTTAACCCCAAAACTTAAATGGAGCATTTAGTAAATATTTTCAATTGAATTCACAGACTCTGGCTAGAGACGAAGTGTTGGCTAACGGTGGCAGTATTTCGCATCACCATGGAGGTAAGAGAAAAAAAAATCTGAAATATGATTTTTTAGATTAAATTTTTGAGTTATAATAATAATTTTTGTTAGTGGGGAAAATTCGCAAGCAATGGTTGGAGCATACTATTTCGCAACCAGGTGTAGAAATGTTGAGAGGGTTGAAAAAGTCGGTGGATCCACAAAATATATTTTCAAATGGCAATCTAATGCTGTGATCGCAGTTGTAAACAATAGAAGGAAGGAAGGAAACTCTTGCCAAATCGAAGAAAAATCGTTCCAGTCAGAGCAGTTATTGTTGTCATCTTTCGTTATAATTATTGTACCGGTAATTTTGTTTTGGACTACTGCCCAAAAGTTTGTAGTACGAGGTGGAAGTGGGGGGTTGAAAGGTTTATTCACTATTCCAGGGAGTTTTACATTTTATATGCGTTGAGATTGTATTCATGTGGTCAAACACTTGAATAAATCTTTGTGTGAATCTTTTTACATTGCATGTTCTTAAGTGTTTTCAAAATAATTAACGAAAGAAGTTCTCTTCAGAAATAATATTTGCGGGGAAATAATTATTATTGTCCTTCAACAACTGCACACTCTATGGGCTTAATTAATGTGTTCACGTCCTTGATCTTCAATTAATTTTATACAGTAGTTTTTCTTCCAACAACTTTTTCTTCCCTTTAAAGCGCGAGAAAAAAAATTATACTTTAAAACTACAGGAAACTCTTCTCTAAAAAATATATTCTAAAAATCCACGAAATTAATTTATATGACTTTTTAAATATTTATTAAATGAAACATATATTATAATTTTATGGGAAAATAATTCATGCCAGATTCTTGATTATTTTCAAGAGCAATTATTTATTTATTGGCGCAACATCAATAAATTAACGTCATCGATTTGATCGAAAAATCAGCAGAACAGGGTGATCGATAGCAAAAAGTAATTCGTTACCCCAAATCGAGTATCCAAATGGACTCGACCTTATACCTGCTTTATTATTATTTTTTTTTTTTTACTCGCGCATCCACCATTCCGATTATGTTATGAGTATTCTTACGTGTGCTATGTGTACGTAAAAGTGGTGGAGAGGTTCGAGAATTGTAGTGAAAAGTGTGCCAGTGCCAAAGTCGATATATCCGAGCGAGAGAAATCAGATAGGAATTCTTTCCTTCTCCACCCTCGCATCGCATTTCTCTCTTCCTCCACCCTTTTTTTCGCTACTTCGCATCTCTTTTCCGCTCTCGTTACTCTGCTATGTAGTGGTGCGAGCGCAGGATTGTAAATACGCGCGCACTTCATACATACGGCTCGGTTTGCTCTTGCTACAACTTCCAAGTGCATTGTGAGTAAGCAATCGTCGAAAAAGATGGAAGAAAAGGATGACTGAAAGCAGGAAGAAGGTGAAATTAATCGTGGTTAGATTAATAAGCGATTAAACCGGCTTTCAGATCCTCATTCGATTTCGGTTGTCGAGCTCGAACAGGTGTAAATGGCCGTAACGAACGCAAATTGCGCGCAATTAAAAGTTCGCTTCCCAACACGGTGATAATCAAGCAGAAAAAAAATAATACACATATTTTTTTTTTAATTCGTATTTTTATCAAAAGAAAATCATTTGCGTTACGTCTAATTTGGATATTTGGTCGTAAACGTAATTTACGAGTCGTAATAAGTAATTGTCAAAATCAAATTTCGTCGATATTTTCCATTAAATAAACGTTAACGTAAATGTCACGGTGTGAATCGCGTTGTGCGTATACGACGTCATTTTTAACGTCGTGATGAGAATCTGAATCGAGAAAAAGGGTTTCCCCTCACTTTCTCTCTCTCTTTCCTCGTACATAAAATTAATATAAATCATTCAAACAGCAACAAGAAAAGAAAAAAAATGATATCTTACGGTGTTCAATCGCCTTCCGATGACAAACTGCAGGTTATCAAACAAAACGGAAATCTAAATCACAACAATAACAACGTGAAACATCCATTGAAAAGGTAATTAGCAACTTTATCTCTTTTATTTTTTTTTAATTAACCATTTTTCTTTTTATTATCTCGTTATATTTATGAAACACGATATTCGTCCCGATTTACATAGGTTTTTCAGGAAGAGAGAATAAAAGCAGGTGTATTATAATAATGAAACGCACGTGTTATTTCGCGTTTACTGACGTTTCAGTCATAAATTATTTTTCTCGAAAATGAAAAATCTACGCTAATAAACGTCATGTTTAAGACGAATGTGTGAAGTTGACTAATTAACATTCACGTTTTACGAGTAATTTTGATCGAAAGGTGCGTATTAATAATAATATAATAAGCGTTTTATTTCCACGCTCGGTTGTTGTTTTTCTAAGTGGCTTTAATAAGGTGGGTGGATCTAGTCAATTAGTCGTAATCGCTGTTTTTTCTCATGTTTCGTTTGGAATTTCCATGGCTAGTTATAACAAAAAGAAAACTCGAAGCTACTTGTCTGTTTGTTGTTATTGTTGCCCTCGATTTTTTTTTTTTTTTGATCGAAATCAAAACGTTAATAGCCAGGGTCACGCCATTCGTGATTTACTACCATTAATGGTCGGCGCTCTACATTTTTATAATCGAAAGATAAACATTGGCCGCCACCTGCTAGTTGTTGGTACCTTAATCAGAACAGCTAGATGACAACAAGATTCTATATCGCCCCACTTCATTTTTCCGTTCAATTCATAGAAATAATATTGCATTATATTTTTAAAAAAATATTTTATTGTTTAATTTACAGTATTTGAATAGTAAAAATAAATTTAGGGCGTTTGGTATATAACATGGAAGATGACGTTGCGAACAGCTGTGGGTTTATTAACCAATTATTATTGGCCTCTCGTTTATTCCATTTGTTGAAAGTACGTGTGGTAGAGTAAAATTATATATATTTTTTTAATCAAATGATATTTTTTGACAGAGGAAGAGTTTCCCTCCTTCAGCTTATTCATGTAATGAATCCAGCTCGACTCCTTTAATTTATGTCTTATTTCGACGAAACGCTATTGCGTTTTGCGCAATTCACCACTATGTAGCACCGTTTTTATATTTAATCGATATAGGACAGAGTTAGGATTGTTGAGCGAGGGGTGTGGATCTGTGTACTCACTGTGTATTTTTATTACGAGTGCATTTATCATATGCTTATTGTATGGGTGGCGAATGAGGGTCAATGTGAACGTGTGCGTACTGAAACATCGTGTTAAGTGACGTAGTTTGGATGTCTCCATACTACGTTCATTATCATATTTTTCTATTAGAAGGCGAAATTGAAAAGAAAAGAAAAATTTATGTTGCGTATATTTCAAACGACACACTTGGAATGCTAGATTTTAACGGTGAAGATACTCATTTTGGTATTTTCGCTTTAGTTTTTGAAAAAAAATTAATTTCTGTTCGGTTTTTTTGATTCTGAATAGAGAGTTTGTGGATAAGCTTTTTTGTTTGTTTTCTTATGCTTATGACGTCATTAAAATTATATGATAAGAATTGCAATTGAAAAATTGTATTTGCGTTTTTTAAAAAAAATCTAACTTATGATGAAATTATAGAAGTTAAAAATAATTTAATTTTCTTTTTTTAAAACTTTTTATAATAAACATAAGAATTTAAGTTCTTACACCGTAAAAAGAGTTACCGTAAGCATAAAAACGAGCAGATAAAATTATGTTGAAATGTTTTGGGAAAAATTGAATTACCAGCACTGTATTTTTATTATTTCAATTTTAAAGTTGTACCGTAATTTTTTTTCACTAAGAAGGTTCATTTATAATTCAATTTTATTTGTACTACAATTAATACGTAATTTTTATAATTGTTTTTTTCGAATACATGTAATACATTTTCATATCTTAGAAAAATGCTATTGTTTTTGTTTTATTTTAAATTTATTTTTACCATAATTATATTTCAAATTAATGTTAAATTTCTTTTTTTTTAAAGAAGAAAATAATTATTAATGAATCTTCAGTACCGGTATCTAGTAAAAAAAAATTTTAACAATCATTGGTAATGGACAATTTAAGTTAAAAAGTTTTAAAGTAAACAATATACCGGTATTTAATGAAGCACATTTTGAGATTTTTTTTCGTCATTGCAATGTGATGTTTGGAAGTTTAGATTTTTCTAAATGTTTTTTTCTTTTTAAAAGTGACGGCTTATTTTTCTATAAGTTATTATTTATAGCTTCGTTTCCTATTTGCTGACACAATTACTATATTACATCATTATTTAAACTTTTTTTCTTTCAATTCTTTTTTTTTGTTTTGTTTTTTCTTGTTGCTGACATTTAATTTGGGAAATTAAATAAATGATGGAAGCGCATCAATTGGAGCGAATAGTAAAAGATTGATTTCGATCAATTTGCCCTCCCTTCACATT
>JAQGAY010001020.1:0-17475 GCA_034698085.1 Polydesmus angustus | reverse complement strand
TATCTCAATGTTCAGCAAAAAATCCCAACTTTTTTAAAATTGGCGCTTACCACCTTGTTCGTCCGCACCCTTCAATTGAAGATGGCTCCAAGCCACACAATTTTGTAAGTACAAGCTTTATTTTATAAAAATAATTTTGTGCCGAGTTTATTTGCTAGATTTAAGAAACTGCCTAAACCTAGTTATTATCAAAAGAACTAGATTAAAATAAATAAAAATTATTAGGATAGAGCTTGTTCAACTGAATTCAGATAAATGAGGCTGAATTTAACTTATTAATAGAATCTTATAATTATTTTCCTTAGGCTACATCAACTTGTTCACTGCTACATAGGATTAACCTTATCCGCGACTAACTTCATATGACTCGCACCTGAAAAACTGGTCAATCAGTCAATGTTTACATTTTGTAGTGCACCTGTTTAAATGATAAAAATTTTAGAATAATTTTCTCATCAACATTTATTTCATTAATCACTTTTCTGGATGTTATTGACAAATTCTTAATTATTTAAAGCTGATTTCAATATGATTATTGAGTGAATAATGACAAGAATAATGACAAAACTGTATTTTGAAATTTAAATTGTTTAACCAAAAGAATTTATTACCCTGATCATAGTTACTATATAGGGGAAGTTAAGCCACTCGTTGTAAACGGGTGTTCTACCTCTGTGTACTTTCGAGCGCTTTCCAACAGGTGGCGCAACAGTCAGATGAGATCTCGATTTTTCTTACTCTAATACACCCCAATACAAGTTCAAACACATTTTCAATTACACATTTAATTTACGGTAGAGATTTTGAAGCTGTTTTCACATAATTTTTCAAATAAATCACTTTATAATTCTTCACCAGCTAACTTAAGTCGCTTTAATTACCCTAATTGCGCGAATAATAATTCAAAGACACTTTCAATAATAATGTAGAGATTCTGATATAAATTGTATTGCGTTTTTTTGACAAATTGACAATTTTAAATAAATTTTACAAGTACACTGTAATGTACATTTTGTAGGGTTACACATCAGAATTATTGTTACGGTCACTGGGTCAGACAATATTTAACACTGTTTTATTTATTTAATCACATTTATGATAATACCGTAATTTTTTCTTAATAAACACTACATCGACAATATGCTTTTTAAATTTTATTTTTTTAAAAGTTGTATCATAGTTACTAACTTGTATTGAAAGAATTGTTCTAAATTTAAAAAGTAAAATGAGTTAAATATTATACATTATAGATTTCATTATTTAATTTTAAAAATTTAATTCATGGGCAGTACAGTTCATATAGGCCAGCCAATGCTTTTTTACACCTATGTTAATTTTTATGTAACTACCTATACATAAAAAAATATATAGGTATTACTGTATTTCAATTGCTGATATGCAAAAATTATTGTAAACATTTTTGCGGGGGAATAGGACAAATTTACGTCTCTTTTTTTACCAAATAGGATTTTTAACATTTTGTCGCATTTTTGGCGGCTTTTACAAGGGGGGGGGGGGGGGGCTGATTAATGCAAACTAAAAAAACGTCAATAAATACAACATATACTGTAATTTTAGAGTTAATTTTAAAGTTATTATAAGACATTAATTTTCTTCTACAAAATCTTTACATTATTATTGAAAGTAGGTAGTAAAGGGTCCTCAAATTATAAAGAAGTAAGTTTTGAAAAATGAATAACTATTAAATCAATTTTTAGTGAAAATGCATTTTTTCAAGTACATATTTACATTCAGCAACATCTCCCCTTTAATAACAAGAAACAATTTTAGGAAAATGACCTCTACACGTGTTTTTGCGTTCAAAGAAATTTTATTAATCTGTCGCACATGCTGAGACCCAGCCGGCACAAGCCGCGATATAGTCGGCAGGTGCGGGCTGGGTCTCGGCATGTGCGGCAGATTTAATAGAATTTTTGTCAAGCGTGTTAACTTGTGCCGACTTAGTGGAGGAGGTAATTTTTTAAAAATTGTTTCTTATTTTTAAGGGGGATATGTTGCTGAATGTAAATATTTAAAAAAAATTATTTTTATTAAAAATTGATTTAGTTATTCATTTTACAAAACTTACTTTATTTGAGGATCCTATACCATAGAATTTATGCTTGCATTTGTGTTCGCGCCCTTGGAGTAACATTTAAATCTAGATCTCATCTGACTGTAGCGCCACCTGGAAAAGGGGCCCTGAGAGTTTCTTTTTCTATCCACTTTTTGTACCTCTCTCCTATGCGAGTGGCTTAACTTCCCCTATATACAGGGTGCGGCAAGTTAACTTCCTTATTTTAAACCACAACAAATAAATAACATGTTATCACATATCTAAAGTTTTGTTCTACAGAGTTTACGCAGGGTCCTTAGACAGTTAACATAAACCTCGGGATTTTAAAAAAAAACTCAACAAAAAATCGCAAGGGGCCAAATCAGGGGCGCAGGCATTTGTAGGCATTGCAAGCATTTGGGATGCAGTGCTTGGTTCCCATCACAGAATATCGGTTCAAAAAGTAGGCCTTGCCGGCAAACGCACGCTCCTCACTGTTTTAACGCATGATGGCGACATAACTGGTGGGGAACAAAACTTTAGATATGTGATAACATGTTAGAACAAAAATAAAATAATTTCTAATTTATTAAATGAGTTTTGTTGTGGTTTGAAATAAGGAAGTTAACTTGCCGCACCCTGTATAATAACAGATGGAAGCAGACAATATGACGGGGACGGCAACGAACCATAAATGGCCACAATGCCGCCCCGTTAGAGTAGCAAAAAACATATTACGAGTATAATCAAGCTGATAACAGCGGAAAGCAAAATACATGGAGTGAGAAATAAATAAAGAAGTCAAAAAAAATTTTTTTTTTGTAAGACACGGGTCTTGTACATAGTCAAAGCCGAACAGGCGTAATAAAGCAAGAGATAGGGTAGATTTAAAGAAATCAATATTTGGAATTTTAAAAAAAAGTTCCACAGTAACTATTTACTGCAAGTAAAATGAATGAAACACCGGCTTTGATAATTTTAGGGTTGTGTGGTAATTGTTTCGTTGTCACCAAGAAGATGTAGTTTTATTTAAATCTCATTATTAGCAGATTGTTATGCCGAGTAACTAAATTTATGTCACGAAGCTACCAAAAATAAGATTAAAATAGGTGTACAGAAGAAACGCATATCGAAGTTTGTTCAAAATTTGATCTTGCTCTGGAAAATGGTTTTTACTTTTTCTTATATTCGACTACAAAAATTAAAGTTGCTTGAAGAAATTTAATCTCGTTCAGTTAAATCTCAGTACCGGTACAGTATTTTGATTTCACCAAGCCTTTAAATGAAATTTAAGTCGAGCGCTTTTATGTTTCCGGATGGAGTTGTCTTACGTTTTGGATCTTCTAAAGGAGTAGAAGAGTTTTTTTTTTTTAATGTTTTTTAACTTTTAAAAAAGTGAGATTTAGCAATATAATGAGAAATAAGGATAATTCCATTTTATAAGTTATAGTCGAGAGTATTTATTTGCACGCAATTTTTAATGTCTTTTTTTAAAAATTCCATTTTAATTTGACTACAGCATTTTTCTTGAAATCTGTTTTGGTTGCGCTGCGTACAAATAAAGTGCCATTTGGAAGTAAATAATTAGTTCAAATGGCGGCTGATTAACAACAACAAAAAATAATACCGGTAATAATAAACAATCTCTGTATAATTATTATTCGTTCAATAGGCGTTTGTTTACAATTTTTTTTCTCTTGTCCTAGTGCTTTAGTTTGATTGGTGGGAACACCGTTGTTTTTCTAATCGATAGCAGAGGTTAACGAGCAGATTGAAATTCATTCCCGGAAGTGATCTTTGTGCGTGATTAAATAGCATTTTGTTTATTCACTTCCGCTGGCTGTGTTTCTACGCGAATGCTAGTTGCTGGTTGTGTATTTACGTGACGACGATTTAATTAAACTTCCTCAATTTCCCTCGACTCCGACTCGATTAGGATTACAGTTTCGTGAATATTTGACGAGTCAGGTCGTCTTCGAACCTATGTCCTCCAGCTTTTTATGTTTATGTGACTTTTATGTTTTCAACCTTAAGATCGGCGCAGCTTAGAAGGTTGAGAGCACTAAAAATTAGAATAAAAACTGGATTAAAGCATCGAGTCATCTCTTGGATTCGCAAATTACAATGTTTACAAAAGTCTTTCTGCGCGGAGGATTAATTTTCTTCAAAATTAAAAATATCGACGCCAAGTTTAATAAAATAAAAGATTTTCGGAGGTCTACAGGTGTTCAAAGTTTATCCTCCTACATTATGTTAAACTAGTTAAAAATACTGTATTGATTTTGTTTTAGAAAGATTTTCCTCAAACTTGTTGGCAGATTGCTTGTTGGGCGTACTTTTATTTCGTGTGATGAAACCATTTTGGAACTCACAGAGGCTACGAGCGTAGTGGATAACTACCGGTAGCAGCTCGATAAATTTAATAGCGTCACATTCTTAACAACGCTGTTTTCTGGCTCTCTTAATAATTTTATATTTTTGTTGGATTAAATTAAGACATGATTAAGCTAGGTTAAATTATGTATGGTTCGATTAGGTTACCGTATATGGATAGATTAATAGGTCAAATTTGGTATCGTTTGGTTAGTTTAGGTTTTATTACGATTTTACATCTTTATTAGGTTCTCACCAATCATAAGTGACTTGCCATGCAATTACTTAAGCATACACAAGATAAAGCCACAACGATCTAATTGATTTATTAGGCAAAATGATGGTGAAAGCGATAGAGTGCCAATTAAGGGTCAGAATGCCGTCTAAATGTAGGCGGTACATCTGCTAAACTAGACATGACTAGGTCATAAAAATATTTAATTTTTTTCACAATAATATTGTCGCGGACAAGCCTCACTAAATAGTTACAAAGTTTAAGTTGATTTAACAACGTATATTTTCCAGTCTACGCAAAAACGCCTGTAAACAAAATATTGTCGTTATCAAAATCGTCAACAGATTCTATTATAAATTATTTTTAACTACATTTCTTAATAAAATTCCCTCAAAATTTTGCTAATTACACATTGCTTCAAAATGACTTCATATTAAGCGGGGGAAAAAATGCCGCAAGTTTATTTCGGCTTCAAAAGTAACTTACGAGTGCTTGGAGGAAGACTTGCTTTTTCACGCATTGAATGCGTCAAAACATGATTATTTTACTGTAGGCTATAATAGCCGCTATATCCAATTTTCCATTCGCACGAGTTCTATGAATCGTTATACTGTACAGTGTACAGTACTGTACACGAATTAATTTTTGTTTTCTGGATTTCACGTACTGTAATTATACCCATACCTTTACTGGTTTTAGTCTTAGATGGTAAAAGTGTTCTTATGAAATGAAAGTTTTTCGTAAATAAAGGGTTTGAACGAATTAAGAACGTAACTTCCTAATACTGTACCTACTTAGCCGTTAAATCTCAAGAATTCAATGACGACCAACTCTTGTATTGATTCTGAAAAGGGTTTTATTTGCGAGATTAAATGATTTGTACAAACAAGTTTAGTTACAACGACTACTGGGACTATATTTGGAACAAAATTAAATCTAGAAGCTGATTTTATTTAATTCGAAAATATAGAATTTGCGAAACTATGCTTGCATGCGCGAAGCGTTTTAAAACGCTACAGTAAAGTCTAATACGCTTGCTTTCGGTTTTAATAATTTTCGTGTCCGCAATCATGATTTAATGAAATAGTATAAATTGTCTAAACACGGTGAACAGAATAAAGCAGTAGAAATGGAGAAAATATGGCAGGAAAATTTGAATCATGAACCGAATATAACATATTTTTCTGACAAAAAGCTTTAAACGCGGATTTGCAAAACCGCTAATAGCGAGAGAGATTACTGGTGTACTTTAAGCTTCATTTTTTTTTTTTTTTCGTTTTTTTTTTGTTTATTTGAAAGTTGATCCTTATTTTTGTTCTTTTTCTCTGTCTCATTCGATTCAAAAGCTAAGAAAAAGATAAAAATCTGTTACCGTTGATGTCGTAAAAAAATAGAGTTAGTATGAATAGCTCGATTTTATTGTAATTCTTCTTCCTTCTCTAATCCGCATTTGTCATAGCAACTTCGATCGTATTATTTTCACTCAGATAAAAAAAAATCTTTTGAAAAATATAAAAATGAATACACGAAATATACATTACTAAAGAATAAATAAATAAAACCAAGCTTATAAATAAATCTTAAATGGTAAATGATATAAAAATTAGACGAAAAAGATGATCGAGAAAATTCGAGTACAGATTTAATTTTCGAGATTTTTTTTATTTATCTACTGTACTTCCAGTTTCTCTAAGTGAAAAAATAAGATAAAAAAAAAACTTGTATCAAAAAAAAAAAAACTATTCACATCATTTAGCAATTACCTTCTCATTAGTCAAAATTCATTTCTTCTTCTATTTTTATCTACTGTACAGTATATAAAAAAAAATATTTTTTTTTTGGAATAATTAGCTGCTAATTAAAGCTTCGAGAAGCAAAAATTTGCTTTCATTATAACGTATTCTTTTTTTTATGATAAAAGATTTTATGCATATTGACGTAAAACGTTTAACATTTAGTGCAATTTTTTTTTACTTCCGGTATTATTAAAAAAAGCGGAGAAGAAAATGATCTGTCAACTATTTTACTTTTTTCATTACCCCCAAAACGCTAATTGACACGTCACTCACTCGCCACTTTTTAGAAAATAAAGAGGTAAAAATATATAAATAAGTCAAAAGTTATTATGTAACAACAAAGATGATGATAGACAGATTCGATCATCTTCGCAATTAATATCGACGGAGAATTCGATATTTAAAAAAAATAAACGTATACGTGTTTGTATATTTTCCATGAAATTTAATTAGTCAAAAGACTTTCAACATGTAGTGAGTTTTTCAGAGTAAGTAAGCGAAGGAGAGAAATTGCGCAATTAACGACAGATGACATTAAAAGATGCTTTCAATCACAAATTTACAACAGATGTTGGCTCTGAGCTATTCACAATAAGCGAATAACGAGCTGAAAACAATTTTTTAAATAATTTGTTTTAAAACTACCGTAATAATAAATTATTATATTATTATTAACCGGTATCTTTTTTAGGAACTAGATTTTTTTTTTAGTTTAAACTTTACTTTTTAGTTTAAGCCATTTTAACTCGGCAGTCTAAGTCTATACCGGTACTTTCGTTTTGGTTTTAATTTTTAATTCAAGTTGGGTTTTGGTAACTTATATTGACATACCGGAAGAATTATAGAGTATATGGTAGCTATTGGTTGTGAAGAGTGCGGTCTGATTTGTTTGCATTTTAAAGAGGAAGTTGCGAAATGGAAGTTGTGAGGTGACTATGTCAAAGTGTTTTGGAAAATAATTTGTGACGAGCGTCTCGTCACAAATTTTTTTTTTTACTTTGATTAAAATTATATTTTATCGATTATTTTTTAGACATTTTAAAGTGATTGTCTCTGTTGATACGGTACATGACAATGTATAATTAATATATAATACACCTAAATCTGTTTTTACACGGATTTTTTTACACGAATTTGAAATACTGTAACACGGTTTCAAAATACAATTTAATTCTTTTTTTACGCGAAAAGTTTTGAAATAACACAGTTTTTTAACCAATTTTAAAAATATTTTTTGCTTATTTTACAAATTTTTCATACCTTTAATATTTATGTATTAATGATAATTTGATAATACTGTACGTATTTTTCGGTAACCTTTATACTGTATAATGTCACAGAATTCCCCCATTACTTTTTTTACACGAATTTTTTTTACACGTACTTTTTAGGAACGTATCCCTCGTGTAAAAACAGAATTAGGTGTAATTGTTATTTTTTGTACCTGTGCAAAAGTTTTGCCTCGAAAAGTGGCGGCAAATACAGTATACGGTATACCCAAATTCAAATCTGTAGTTTTTTTGTTTACACTTTAGCTTTCAATATAAAGTCTTAAATTCTCAAACTTGAGTCTTCAGTTTAAACTGTGGTTCGTCAGTTTTAGCATGATGTTTTAGTTTTTCGTTTTCGAAAACATTGCTTCTAAAACATTTCCCATTTGCAAAAAAAATTAGGTATGTAAAAGCAATTTCTTTAAATTATTCCGCATTTTGAACCAATGAAAGTTGTTTGAGAGAGGCCGGTCATCTTCCACCTGGAATCGAAAAACAATATAAAAACAAAATGTTTGTGTTTGTTGCCCTCAGCTCTCGCGATCGTGTTTCGTTTTGAAAAGTGAATGCGATGAAATGTTTCTCTCGCGCTTTCTCCTACCTTCTTGTTAATTGGACTCTGGTTGGTTGTGCAACCGCATCACTCAACGAGACCTACTAAGAAAGTGAGAGAGAAAGAGAGAGAGAGAGAGAGAGTGAAAGCGAGGTTCGAGAATAGATTGAAGACGAAGAAAAAAAAAAAAAAAGACTGATTAACTTTTTCTTTTCTTTCGTCGTGCGCACTCGCAATCTATTATTTTTTTGCGTGAACGTTTTCGTGATCATCATCATCAGCCATGTTGTCTTTTCCTTTTCTTTCTTTCTTTTTTTTTGCGCTCTTTCTTTCTGTTTTCCACTATTAAGGCGTTAGCAGGTGTTGTTCTCCCTACATACACATCTATCTATCTCTATCTCCCTGTATATGCACCTATATAATAGCGCTGGAAATGGGATTCATCACAGCAACATTACGTTACACGTGACGTTACATGTGTAATTGCTCCGTGTCCTCTAATCATTTTTATTTTACGCGCCGATTATCGCTCGACCTGTGATTCACTCGGGTTAACTTGTATAATTTTTATTTCGACATCTTCTTACGTTATGAGGAGATCTACTCGGGGATAAATGCATGCTTGATTCGAATTTGCAGGTGGTATTGCGCCGAATCGACGGTTGCTATAGTAACCGAGGAAAAATTAATTGATTTCATTTAATTATACGATGCGATTTAATAACAAGATTGTATTCGATGATGTAGAAATAAGGTACGGCAGTGACTGCTGTTTACAAACCTTAAGTTGTGTTGCTAAAATTAGTTTTTTTCTCGTTCTTTTAATTGCATTTTTCAACTTTTTAAGGCTTTTTTTGTTTTTGTTTTTTATTTGGATTTTTATGGTGAGATTTTTTTTATTTAATAAAATGCTGTTTTTGGGCTTAAAAATCTTAGCTAAGTTACTAGTTTTATAGTATACAGGGCCAAAATTTTCCTATTTAATTAAGGGGTCAATAAACTATTTACTTTAAATGGGGTTAGTTTTAGTGTCCTTCTGCATTATTATAGGATTTATAGTGCATATTATGCTATAATAATTATCATCGCGCTTTTAGTAGCGTGTTTATTAAGAATGTTACATACTATTTGAATTATAGTACTGGATATAATTAATATTTTTATTAAAATCTCTCGAAAATGCAGACCATGGCTAGTGAGTGTATGCACTAACAGTTTTATTCTAATTGCTATTATTAATTTATTACTGTAGGTTATCTTTTCTTTTTATCAGTCTACTACCGTATAATCTTTATGGAAAAAAGCTTTTAAAAGTTCAAAACCAGTATATGTACCATATTTTTAATCGTTCGAACTTTATGTTTAATAAATTAACATACAGTATTAGCTGAATTTTGTTATTTTGTGTAAATTTGCAAAATTTGCTAAGTTAATCGTACATGTCTGGGTGTTCTCACCTGTAGAATTTTTAGAAGTACAGTATTTTTCTGAGGTTTCTAGCAGCTACCAGCTGAATATTAATTTTTTTGCTCATGTGTTCACTAGTTGTGACGTCAAAATTACGAATATTCAAGTTAGGTAATAGTCAGTTCAAAATACCAGTTGTTGTTGTTCAACAGCTTATTTTTGATGGTTAAAAAAGGCTTGTAGTTAATTTCAGAAAATACAGTATTTTGTTTAATTCAGAAAAAAAATTTCTTTTACCGGTTTTTGATACCTATAATTATTACTCGGCATAATTTGGTGTACTAGCGAATTTTTAAAGTTTGAAGCTATGAAATTTAAACATAAGATTAAGATAATTTAAGTGTTCGGGTATGTACTTCTCGCCAAAAAAAAAAAAAAAAAGAGAAGAGAAGAGAGCATTATAGTTACTAATAAAAAAATAGTTTTTAAGTTTTTGATATTTTAATTTAATGCAAGTGTTCTTCACTTCAAGTGTTTTTATTTGAATGGACCATAGCGTCAGACATAACAATTAATAACTTAATGAATGCATTTAATAAACAGTCTAGTCACTTTGAACGCAATCAATTTTTGCTAATGTTATTTATTTGTGTTATCGACCTCTTATTTCTATTATTTAAATCGGTGCAAACATTAAATTAGTAGGGTAAGGAAAAAGCTATTTATTTTGAGTTGATATAATAACATAGTTTAGCCATGAATAATTTATTATTGAGAAGTATAATCGTAATTGTTATTGTCTAACTTTTAACATGTTTATAAAGGTTAATTTTTCTAATTATAAATTTAGTACAATAATAATTAATTTAAGCTATTTTCTATGGGTTTTCCTATCTAAATAACTCACATTTCATAATAATTAATATTGATTGATAAAAATAATTTTACCTATTTAATTTTGAAAAAATCGAGTGGAGATTAGTTTGATTAATTTTAATCATTACGTATTATTTTGCTGCATTTGAAAATTTTTGTCCTAATTTTTTTTTTCTTTTTTTTTTGTTTTAGGTAAGCTTAATCGAGATTGCGAAATAGCAAAAAAAAAAAATGGACGAGATAAAAAATGAAGATAAAGTTAAAAGATTGAAAGGACAAGCCATGGAGATATGTAAAAGAAAGTAATTGACGTCATCACTTATCACCATCTTTTTCCTTTCTTTAAGATTTTTTTTTTTTCCTTTTTTTTTATTTAAAAAAGAAAGGGATATATATTTTTTTCTTCTTCGGGGGTAATTCCGTAAACCTCGCAAGTTTTGGTCTCTGTTGGATTTGATCTCGAGCTGTAAATCCCAGCAACGATCATTTTCAGCAATAAAACTAAAACACAGACTTTAACACGGATAAAATATAAAAAAAAGGAGAAAAAGACTTTTTTTCTTTCATCTCTTTTTCTTCTTTGATTTTTATCTTTTATTTTGCTGTATAGCTTAGCACACGCCACTAGTTAAAACACAGTTTCGAGCTCTTCCGACTCAAGTAGCGAGTTGTGTAGGTGGTACTGGTGGTGGGCAGATCGCCAAAATCAAGTCGCGGATAAAATGCGATTTAACCTCCGGAAGAAGCTAAAAAAAAAAAATTAGATGAGAAAGAAGAAAGAAAAAAAAAAAAAAAAAAAAGCACGAGCGATCACCAAAAATTTTCGCTTTTATAAAAGCCGTGTTGGATGGAGTGAGATGGGGCTAATTATTAGTTTGGAAGCAGCTTGAGAACATTCGAACAATTTTATTCGGGGAGATTTTTTTTTTTTTTTTGATGCGGTTTAACCTATTTTCATCGCCGAGCGCAAAACCGTTAACTGTACTTCCCAATGGCTATTTGTTTGAATCGAACGAAACTGTTGAAACAATCAAAGATAAGCCGGATTTTCACTGACCGGGCTATGTCTATCTTTGATTGACCAACTTTAACAGCGTGTAAGATAAAAAGTAGACGATGTTTAAACTAAATTTATATGCAACGCTAAATGCTGTGTACCATAAAAAAGATAGAACCAACTTTTTTACTTAAAAAATTTAGCATTTAAAGGTTAAAGAAAATTTTGATTTTAATGATAACACTAATTAATTAGAGCTGTATTATTATTAAGTTATTCAATGTTAGGCATTCATTTATGGTAATCATTATTTTTACATTATACTTTATTTTGAGATACGGTAACTTATCTAGATTTTCGCACATTTTTAGAAGATTTATTTACTGCTTTTAGAAGAAACAAAAGTTGGAAATAACCAAGCCCGCGCTATAAATTATTAATTTATTATATTAAATTTAGTTCACGGTATTTCACAGTACCGTTAGCCAAATCTTGTAAAAAAAAAAAAAAAACGGGAAAGAAAAATGGCAGTGTTTTGCCTTTTTTATATCGCTATTGCAGAGGTTAACGTGTTTTCTTGACGCAAAAACAGAGTTACGTTCGGGGTAACATTTCGCCAGAACGTTATAATCAAATTCAACTGCCTTCCACTTTGATTTTATGCATAAAAATCGAAGTTTTTCTCTTTTAAGATTTTTGTATGACCTATTTTCTTAAATAATATTTGCCGTTTGAGTGGTTATAATAACGTTTTTCGATTTTTAAATGGTATCCTATGGAAAACCGTTATTATTTTACATGTACTTTCTTCCTGTATCTAGGGCGCAAAGCTGAGTGTAGGACTGTATTTAAAAATAATCTTAAAAACCAAATACACGGATTACAATACTAAGATACCGTAATTATTATTATTATTCATTTCGCTACTCTTGTTTCACTTTAGTTCTCATTATAGTGTTCGTCTTTATTATGTACCGCATTAGAAAAGTTTTTTCCTAGCCGAAGAAGTTTTATGATTTAGTTCTGGAGCGCGAGATTTAATTAACGGAAGTAATTTTATTAATGCGGAGATTTATCGATTCCAAAACCTTTAATTCACCCTTTTTTTTTATTTAATGAACTACAATTGAATTTCACCTTGGAACCGGTTGATTTGATTCTAGAGCTCAAGAGTTAAAACCGTAATAAAAATCAAGAGCTCTATTACATAAATTAACATGCAGCAAAGTGTGTGTACGTGCGCGCAACTGGCAAAATATTTTGACCGTGTTCGCCGCATTTAATAGCAGCGCAAAACGATTGGCAGCGGCGTGTAACCACGCACATTTGCACTGGCGCCACCACCTACGTCATTTGGAGAAAAATGTGATTTACGCGAATAATAAAAGTTCCGTTTTTTTACACACAGTACAGCCCAAGAGTTTAGAATCGCATTGATTTTGCTTTTTTAAAACTTTTTTAAAAATATTAATTTTTAGTAAAAAAAAAAATGTTTCGTAGTTTCAACAAAATTTGAAAACGATATTTGAATTTTAATCGGGTTGAATGCAATTTTTTAAACTGATGACCGAAATAATAATGAAATTGTTAACTTTAAACGATAGTTTTGCTGCTGATCGTAATTGTTATTATTATCATTTGGCTATAAAAGATAGATGCCAAATTTTAACTGTCGATTGAAGCTTAAAATTGACGCTGCAGGCGGAAACTGCCGACTAGAGTGGATAATTATTTGTGTCAGAAGTCAAATTAAATTTTTTGTTTAAATGATAGTTTGTTGCTTCTCGGATTGGACTACAGCACATAAAATACAATAATTCAAACTTAGGCGTGGTAGAAATTATTAAGTTTAAAACTGGCGTTGAGAGCGTACATTTGTTATTTCGGCAATGCGTTGCAATCATATCATACAGTAGGTATGATATGTAGGTCCCAAAAGTAGGTCCCAAAAGCCAAGAACTCATTAAAACAATATGCTGTGCAGTAGTACTGATTATGCTTGATTACCTGGCCGAGCTTGCGAGGCGCGAAATGTATTTGGGAAAATAGACAAATTTAGCCCCTTTCTGGACGAAATACATGTAATAAGATTTTTTTAGCAATTTGGTTTACGAGGGCGGTCTTAGCCCGCGGGTCGTAGTTTGGAGACTTTGGAAATCTTAAATTTGAGACTAAGTTAAAAAGCTATAAAACGTCAATTTTTTTTTAAAAAAAAACAAGTTTTTTAAGGTTTAAAATTAACTTTTAAAATACAGTATTCAAATTGTTTACGCTAGAAATTTACGAGTAATTACAGGACATGTATTATAACTTGGCCTTCTGTATAACTAAAAGCTTAAAATGTTTAACAAAAATTGAATTTCAATAAAATGAAACTAGTGCGTTTTATCAGAAAAATTATTAAAAGATTTATTCCGTATTTTTAAAAGAAAAAAAAAAAAAAGCAACGTTATTTACGATTTAAGCTCAAATTCTTACGATTTTTCTTTGAAAGAATAATTTAAACTAATTTAAGATTATTATAAAGATAGGGGTTTATCACCTCGTATATATAATTTGGCGAGTCAAAGTTAACAATAATTATTCATCCGGTTCACAACTTTTTTCGAAAATTATACGATAATACGAGGTGTTCATAAAGGTTTTAAAAATGTCTTGTAAATTATTAAATCTATAAATTTTGCTTTTATGAGTCTGCTTTTTATTTAAATGAGTTGGCTGATCCAACCTTCTTCTTTTTTTTTTATTAATATTTTTTTGCAATTTTTTTTACTAAAGCCGATATTAATGTTAATATCGTCTATTGGTTCGCATTTTGTGCAGATGATTTGGCTAGTAAGTGGGTGGAGTTGTTGGTATCAATTTCACTAAATGGGCTCCGGCGCCACATTAAGTGATCGAAATAATGATTCTCGATTTTCAAAATCCTTAAACGTTAAACTCATCGATACTTAGAAAGTAATTGATTGAATAGGTCAGGAGCAGACGTAGAAATTGTCCGAGAAACAGGCCGAACGTTCTATATGGCAAAAATAGCTAAAATATAAACATCTAGAAGACCCGATTCGCACGGTAATTCAAAACAAATTTTAAAATTAGATTTCGTATTATATTTTACCAGTGTTTCAGTTTATTTTAAGTGTTATGGTTTACTTTTTTTTCAAGAAAAAAAACGTGTTTAATTTTTAATCTAGTTATATAAAGTCACTTTAACTAAATCTTGTTTGTGAAATTTTTATTTCATTTGTTTCTGGCAAAACTATAAATCAATATTTAATTACTAAATTTAGATTTAGATTTAGAAACCGGTGGCAACAATTTTTAAGTGCTCGTTCTTATGATTAATTCTACTTCTTATGACGTAAGAATGTGGATTTTTATGTTTATTACAGTTAAAATAGGAAATTAATTATTCCTAAAGCTGTAATGATGTCAGAAGTAAGATTTTTTATTAATTTTATTACTTTTATCTTCTCGTATAATTCTAATTGCATCACAAGCGTAAGGAAATTAGGCAAAAAAGCTAAACCGTAAATTCTCTATTGTTTAAAATTAAAAATGTTTCAATTTTTACTGTGTACATTTTCAATTGTTTCAATATGTAAACAGTAAACAAAGTAATTGAATTTTATAATAATGTCCGTGTTTTTCTTCCAAAAAAATATAATAATATTGGTAATTTAACTTTTTTTTAAAAGAATTATAATAAAGCGGTCTGTTTGTCCATTAAGTTAGGTTATTATTTTCAAACTTTGCGTATTATTTGAAAGGACAATAAAATATATAGTTTCTACTAATAATAATAAAGTGCAAACAATAATAATATTTTAATAAAACAGGCTATGATAAAAATGTAAAAAGAAGTTCTTTGTAATTCATTTAAATAATTTTTAAAATTATTATTTAAATAAATAATACGAAAATATGAAGAAAAAAATTTAAATGATTAGAATTATGCACTTTTATTGGCCTAAAATATAACAAACATAACAAAATACATTGTGGAGAAACGTTCGTAGTACATTTTTTATTTGAAAAATATATTCCAAGTTATTTAATCGAATATCGATTGTGACAGCAGTAAAAGTTAATCGGCACTTGCAGAAAACGAATACAATACATCTTCTTGAAAAAAGAAGGAAAAAAAAGCAGCCCAACCTAAAAAGTTAATTGTGTGTATTGTAACAAGACTAGGTTGCCATGTAATTATGGCTGGTCAAATTAGTTGGAATTAGGTTGTTGCGTGAATAGGTTTGGATTGTACAATCAGCCTTGACTAAGCTAAATAGGCCTACCGTGTACATTGCTAACAACCATCGTACATTATACCAACTCAACGCTGCATTATTGAATTTGAAACTTATTTTTTTCCCATAATTAAATATTCTCAAAGTAAATAAAAAAAATATAATTTTAGAAAATTGCTTTGCTTATATCAAAATAAAACGCAATGTTTAATATTCTTTGAACTTTAAAGTAGACCTACTCCTAGTTAATCAAATTAAGTGCTAGTAAAAGTTAGCTTAGTCATTCGATTAACTAAATTAGTATACACGGTGTGGCATAAAAATAATGAGAGTGATTTTGTTACTATTATAAAGGTTGAAATTAATCATTTTCTCTTCAAAGTAGAAGCTACTTTACTCACTAAAGTACTCATCTACTCGTACTAACAGTTCTGGAACCCTAAAAATTCACTTTATTTGATCATAATTTTCTGAATTTTGTTTATGGTAAAAATAAAAGCAAAATTTTAAGTTTTGGAGCCAAAAGGCTTTTTTTAAAGGAGCCCGAAATTTTGCTGCTTTCTACATATGTTTTGTTACCGGTACCTCAATTGAAATTCCGCGTGGATCAACCTCCAAAAGTTGTGACATACATGGTTCCACTTCTAGCTTCCAGGGTTCCAGAACTGTTACTAAGAGTAGGGAAAGCTTCTCTTTTGGTGAGGAGTTGCCCTGGGCATCTACTGTGACGGGGTTAACATTAATTTGAACTTTTCCAATAAATATAAAGTTTTATTAAAACAGTCTTTTTACTTACATCTTTGAATGCAGTTTTTACTACTACAGTACATACTTAAAGTTTACATGCTTTTTTTACGCGAAAAGAATCAATAAACTTCATGTTAAAATTATCATTTATCTGACAAAATAATTATCATCAAGGACATTATAAATTAATAATTTAAAATTAATCGACTATTATACTCGTATATTATAATTTTTTTTATATCTTATTGGTTAAATTAGTTGTCAAGCTCGTTTAGCTTATCATGTTATTTAGTTTCTCATCGAATAAATTTTTATAATTTAGTGCGTTGAATTCATGTTTGAAAAAAAAAATTGATCGAAACAATTATTATTACCGGTATAATAAATTAGCAATTTTAATTTTAGAATGATCACTTAATTTCTCACACTAGTATTTTGAATGAAGCATTTCGCGGTGATATTTTTCTTCCAAAGACGAAAGAATTTGAAATAGTTTGCGGTTGGTGACACGACATTAAATGTTCTCCACACTTGTTTTACACCGTAATTAATGCAACCAGTGTTTTATTTATTTAATTATTTTTTAATGACATTTTCTTCTTTTTTTCTACTTCCAGCGCTGCACATTGTATTTACATTGACTCTACTTAAGATAATTAAGTAAATTCTGTTCTGTATAATTGAAGCCTTGAAATTCAATAGGATCTAAGTGCCAAAAAATTTTTTTTGAGTTAGGGGTTGCCAAATGATCTATGAGCCAGCGCCATTCCAAATCAAAAGGGGTTAAGTCAATAGGGTGCTCCTGAAGGTTGTGAGAGCATTTGAAAGATGGTAACGGATCTAACTCTACTGCGCATGTTTTGGGGTTTATGTGCCATGCGCCATAGAGAATATACTGTTTTGTTTGTTTTTCTTCA
>JAQGAY010001019.1:0-17480 GCA_034698085.1 Polydesmus angustus | reverse complement strand
AAAAAAAAATGCTTAAAATAAAATAATTTGAATATGGTAGGCCTATAGAGAAATATTTTTAATAACATCCTGTAGGCTCATTTCACTCATTAGCAAAATGAACTTGGCTGGAATATAATAAATTGCAGCTCACATTTAATGCTTTGAGGTGGCACACACAACGCTTTAATATTATTATGACGTTAAATGAATAAAAATAAGTGTTTTTAAGTTGCTTAATTAATTATTTAATCAAGTGCAGTTGCATGGCTGAATTTTTCTGCAAATAAACGATAGGCTAAACATCAAAATTTTTTCCTTATACAGGGGCATCCTAAATTAATATCCCGGTTTTGGGAACGAATATTTTTTTAAATAAACGTAATAAATTATTATAATAAATACACACGTTTTTAGTACATGCTGAAATTTTATTTGCTGTTTTATAAAGTTTAAATGTGGCCCCACTCTGCCGAACAGGCCACAAAAATGAAAAAAGGTAATTTTTCATAGAAACGAATCAGCAAAATCACGATTCACTAAGTTGATTGCTTTTGATAGTAAATATTTAAGAAAAGTGTTTATTAAGTTTAAAAGGGCTCTTACAGGACAAATATAGCTTTACTGTTCCCCACATAAATTCAGGTGTCGCTTAAGTTTAAAAAAATTAAATTGTGGCGTTTTTTTAAAATGAAAAATGCCATAGCGATGGATTGGTAGGAGGGGGCCCATAGACCTTGTTTTTTTACTTTTACTGCGAAATACCCAGAAGTCACCATTTGTGATTTTTCTTGTGGGGAAAATGTAAAACAAACATTTTTATGTTCCACCAATACTCACTAACCTCAATAACTTTAAAAACTGAAGAACAACAGCATTTACCTCATTGGATCAACATTAAGCAGATAGGCTTCTATGAGAAATTAACTTTTCGTGTTTTTGTGGTAATTTCGGCAAAAAGGGGCCGCATTTAAACTTTATAAAACAGCAAATAAAACTTAAGCATTTACTAAAAACATGTGTATTTATTATAATTGTTTATTATGCTTAGTTAAAAAAAATATTGCTACCCAAAACCGGGATATTACTTTAGGATGTCTCTGTACAATATTAAAAACGGCAAATTTTTATCGAGTTTAAAATGCACTCCAAATGCATTAAAATGTTCAGTTTAAGAACTTTAAGTTAAATCTGTGCATGTTTAATGTTCCGTATCAGTTTCCATTATTGATTCTCAACCTTTTGGTTCGTCGATTTTTATGACTGATTTTTTAAACTAGAAAAGCTTTCTCAGAATTGAACGAAACTTTTGTTCAGCGTTCCATACCTATTTTTATTTCATTAATAAGTGTTAGTTTTCAATCTTCGGCTCTTACATTTTTTTAAATACGGTAAGGTAAAGAAAGAAAGTCGGTGACGGACGTGGAACCTTGGTTTACACATGTTTGACGTTCCATACCTATTTATTGCGGTTGTTCATTAACGACGTCTACCAACTTTTTTTTTTATCTAAAAAAAAGTTTATTATACAAAGAATTTGTATTAAAGTAAAATTATGAAGAAAAAAAAAAAAAATATTAAACGAGAAAGTAAGGTCGACCGGATTTGTTCAGTAATTTCTAAACCCAGGCTTAAATTAGGTAGCCTACGATAATGGGGTGTGATGCGATAAACATTTTACGTGCGGATTTATTTTGTAAGTGCGCCGACGTATGATGCAGCTGTGCGAGACGAATTCGTTGAAGCTGTAATGTAGGCCTACATGACTGTCATGTAGGCCTATGCAGGCGGAAAAAGCAATTCCATTCACATTTAGATTTTAAGATGTTTTTTTGTTTGATTTTTTACTAATATATTCTTTTTTTTTCAGTTCGTTTTTGAAGTTGGATATTTCGCTTTGGATTTCTTGAGGAGTGATACAGTCGACGCCTATTGGACACTTTCTAAAGGTAATAAATTCAATATTGTACACATAAGATCAACATTTTTTTTTAACAATTTCTAAAACAGTACTGTATTATTTTGTACTTTTGGTACCTATGAACTGCTTATTACAATCCCTATACGTGTCTCGTGTCATTCTACAAATATCACGTTAGCAGCTAACTTAAAATTCTTAGTAAATATTTTATTTCTCAAAAAAAAAAAAAAATTTTTCATAACTTTGTTCAGTTTTTTTTTTATAATATTTAAAACAGCGCCGCAATTTTTTAGCGAATCTTTAGCAATTATTGTTTAACAATTTTTAAGCGAATTTTTAGCAATTTTTTAGCGAATTTTAAGTAATTTTTAGGAGAATTTTTAGCGAATTTTTAGTAATTTTTTTTAGCAAATGTTTAGCCTCATTCTGTAGAAAATAATAAAAAAACTTTTTGCGACGCATGCCCTTTTTTAGCTTATGGAGCGCGTTACCAAATTATGTACCGTACTTAATAAAAACTTTTTTTTTTTAAATGTCAAATTTAGGCTCGTTTTTGGACAAAATAATATTTTTAACAATGTATAAAATAATCCAAATATAAAAATTAGTTAATATGATACAAACTGTTAAAATACTTTAAATGATTGAAACAAATAAATTGGTTAACGTGGTTCCAAGAGTATAAAGTGATTAAAATTGTAAAAATTGTTTATTAATTGACCTTAATAATAATTTAATTAATTCTATTCTTTTGTTTCTCTTGTTCTCTCCTGCAGTTGGGTCATCATGGAAGGACAAAAAGCCCCAGCCACTATATGTAGATATTTTTTAACTTTTATCTATTTTTTATATTAAACAAAATTTTTTTTTTATTCATTTTAGCTGCTTTTAACTTTTACCGGGGGAGCCCAGCATCAAGACAGCAGTTACCTATTGTGAGACCCGCTGTGTTTATTAGACCAATTGCTGAATCCTCGGGTGGCGGACCATCGCGTGACGGACCATGGCGTGGCGGACCATTGCATGACGGACCATGGCGTGGCGGACCATCGCATGACGGACCATCGCATGACGGACCATGGCGTTTCGGACCATCGCGTGCCGGACCATCGCGTGCTGGACCATCGCATGACGGACCATCGCGTAGTGGACCATCGCATGACGGAACATGGCGTGGCAGACCATCGCATGACGGACCATCGCGTGGCGGACCATGGCGTGGCGGACCATCGCGTGCCGGACCATCGCATGACAGACCATCGCGTGGCGGACCATCGCGTGACGGACCATTGCATAACAGACCATGGCGTGGCGGACCATCGCGTGGCGTAATATTGGGTGGCGGACCATCGCGTGCTGGACCATCGGGTGGCGGACCATCGGACGTCCGATCCCAGGTTGCGAGACGCCTAGTTCAAGGTAATTTTTCACTTTTCAATAATTTTCTTTCCTTTAACATTTTTTTTTTTTTTTGACTTTAGCTGAGGTTCGCAATGAGGAAAGGGACGAGGAAGGTGATGACGTTCGGGATGAGGAACGTGGACCGGTGGAACCAAAGAAGAAGAAGAGAAAGCGCATAGGTAAATGCAGAAAAATAAATTTGATTTTTTGTTTTTGTTAATGAAAAAAAAAATTACTTTAAAGCTTTTGTTTTTACTTTTCAGGGTATTATAAATTAAAGAAGAATCGCATACCTGGGAAATGCTTGATTATTTGGACAGAGGATCCTACTCCAGACAGCCCTATCAACGTTGGTAGGGCTGTCAGCGTTGGTAAGAAAATTTGGGTAAATTTAATTTTTTTAATATTTTATATAATAATTTTTATTTATTTGTAGGCGAAATCAAAGCAACATTTGAGGAGTTTGGCTTCCAAATTGTGGAAATGAAAAAAAAGAAAAAAGCGGTTCTTATCGCCGAGCTTCAAGCGATTGCTGCCTTGAACCATCGGTCCAGCAGCGCCTTTGTAGTATTCGTCCTTGCGAACGGAAATCAAAGTAAGCTATAGTGAAACCCGTTTACAGTGTGCCCACTTATAATGCGATTGGGGCATGTGTTAAAAAGACCAGCTTAGAGTGCGCTTGCCAATAGTGCTTATAGTTTGCCTATATTTTGGTCCCCAGCAAATAAAAGTCTAAATAAAAAATCCGTTTATAGTGCGTTCCACTTTTGGACGCCTTTTAAAGTTTAGTGGACGACTTTTAAGGTTTAGTGGACGACTTTTAAGGTTTAGTAGACGATTTGTAAGGTTTAGTGGACGATTTGTAAGGTTTAGTAACTGACTTTTAAGGTTTAGTTAACGAATTTTAAAGTTTAGTTAACGATTTTTAAAATTTGGTAGACGGCTTTTAAAGTTTAGTAGACAACTTTTATGGTTAGCGAACAACTTTTAAGGTTTAGTGAACGAATTTTAGAGATTAGTAACCGACTTTTAAGGATTAGTTAACTAATTTTAAAGTTTAGTAAAGGAATTTTAAAGTTTAGTAAAGGAATTTTAAAGTTTGGTAAACGAATTTTAAAGTTTAGTGAACGAATATTAGAGTTTAGTAACCGACTTGTAAGGTTTAGTAAACAATTTTTAAAGTTTAGTATTAAAACGAATTTTAAATTTTAGTGAGCGATTTTTAATGTTTAGTAAACGAATTTTAAATTTTAGTGAGCGATTTGTAATGTATGCATGCACACAGCTACCGTAGTAGAATACGGTAAAATAATATAACTATACGAGATCTTGGTTGAACGAGATCGCTTTATTTCGAACGCCGGCTCGTTCACTTTGATCTGACAATGCGCAACTCAACTGCACAAGAATTTTGTCTGCATGCAACTCATTCAGTTTTTTATTCTATTTAAAGGCTACAAGTGCTTTTATATTCTACGATTTTTAAAGCCGTAAGTTGCATTGAAGTAAATACAAACTTTTCTGGTGGCACTTTCAACCTTTTTCTCAATTTAAAAAATAAATGTGTTTTTTTTTTATTATTATTATTTTCAATACGCGAGTACGAGTACGTAATTTTACAGATTGTTTGGTATTAAATCAAAAAATATATACTAGGCAACTTTGAGTAGTTAACGAACTAAGAAAGTTCACTAAAAAAGCTTTTTTTTTTTTAAAAAAAATGTATTTTAAATCTAGGAATTTTAAAAACTAATGTGAGCTTTGTTGGGCTGCTCTAAAAAAAATGTCAAAAAAATTAGATTAAAAAAAATTTTTTTTTTTGAGTAGATGTTTCGTTTCACTAAGAAAATACCTTAGTTATAATTTCTAGCATTTCCCGGATATACTGTATATTGCGATTTCGCTCATGGAGAAAATTTTTTTTCGTCCCTTGATTTTATTAATAATTGTCTACTATATTTTATTAATTGTTTTTTTACAAATAGATGGGTTCCGATGTGACGACGACCAAAGCATGAACTTCAGCGAGCTGACTGGCATATTCTCGGAAAAGCATGCGCAGTCGCTCAAGAATAAGCCGAAACTCTTTTTCTTTTGTGGCAGCCGAGGAAAGCTCCTGGAGGAATGTGAGTACCTACTCACAAAAACCATACCGGTAATCAAGATATTAATAAACATTTTACTTTTTTTTTTTTTAAATATATTTACAGACTACAAAAACAAACAGGAGACCGAAGTTACCCAGGTGGAGTTTGCTCACGGGGGCCTGACTAATTATTTAATCGGGTTCGCCACCCAAAATGGGTATAAAAAAATTTTAATATGATGAAAACATTTTTTTTATTATAAAAATAGCTAATTTTTTTTTTTTGATTTTTTTTTGCAGTTTCGGGGCTTATGGCAATGAGATAGAAGGCAATTATTTTGTCCACTATCTCATTTTGGCTTTTAAGGAATATGAAAATATCGAGAGCGTCAAAAAGTTTGTAAGTATTTATATTTCTTTTTCTATAATATTTTGAAAAAAATTTTATTTAATTTATTTATTTATTTTTTTTTTTTAGGTTATTAACGAATTACCAAAAAAGGTAATTAATATGAAAGAGTTCGTGTATCCAGGTCGCCAAACGCCGTGGTTCAAGGATGTTCTCGGGGGACATTTCATACTCAAGTAAGTACAACCGTTACTGTTTTTACACTGGGATACGTTCCTGAACACGTGTAAAAAAAATTCGTGTAAAACAAGTAATGGGGGAATTCTGTGATATTAAGATCTACCGAAAATGCATACAGTTTTTTCAAATTATCATTAATACATAAATAAAGATATGAAAAATTCACAAAATAGACAAAAAATATTTTTGGAATAATTTGGTTAAAAAAACTCGTGTTATTTCAAAATTTATCGCGTAAAAAGAGAATTAAATTTTATTTTGAAACCGAGTTATTTCAAACTCGTGTAAAAACAATAATAGGTGTACTCATATTGTACTAAACACTTAAAAATTGATAAAACTTGTATTTTATAAATAATTATTTTTTAAATTTATTTTAGGCGCATTGTACAACGGGATCCTTGATAGATGATTTCTTGAGTTTGTTCTCTCGGATTTTTTTTTTTGAGTTTGGGCACGAATTGTTGTTTGTGCTGTAGCCTACTATCTGTGCGCAAACAAAAACATTCAAATTAAATATTAAATTGATATTTTTACCGAATTACAAAACATTTTCTCAGTTATTACTCGTTATCGGTAAATTTATTGACTTTAAATGTTGCTTTAAATTCTTTCATTTACTGTCGACAGCTGAAATTTACAGAAGCGGGTTTTAAATTTTAGCGCCTTCACCTACACGCGAGTAGCAGCGCCAGCAGCGGCTAAACGCTCTACTTCTCTCGCCTTTCAACTGCGCATTTAAAAATAATTATTTACCGTGCACGTAATGCGTAATTAATGAAATTTTAAGTTATTCGATGTTTTAAATTTAATTAGTTAATTTCTATGAGTTCGTAAAGCCGATAATGATTTTAAAAATATATTTAGGGTATTAAATTTTGATAACGTCTGAGTGGGAGACATGCGCAGTAGAAGTTTTCGCGTAGATTGTTTGCGCATATAATTATGTTGAGTTGAGTACGCGAGGTTCGAAAGTCGTTACAACACGTGCTTTTCATCAAATTCCAGTGGATTTACTGGCTTATTTCGGCGATATTATTGGAATAAAAGTAAAATTTGTGTGTAAATGGCGGAGTTCGCGCAGTTTTGTTTGGAGGAAAGTCTCCCGGAGGTTTAGAAATTGCTGGAATTGAAGCTGGTTAACCGCACCGAGCTCAAGTAAGTCGCTTTCATTTCGCTCCAGTATGTATGTAGGCTACTGGCAGATTTTAATCTCGTAAATCCGTTTTAAATTTTAGGCAGCTTATTCGACGTATGAAGACTTTTGAATACCATCTTCAGCGCAACACAAAATCGACAAAAGATTTCCTTAAGTATATCGATGTAGGTCAATCTAAAAAACAGTCAGGACATGTACGGGACTGGAAAAATTCCATTACTCTCGCTCATTAAACCCCATTTTTATTTTTATATTTTAGTTTGAGTACAGTCTACTGAAATTAGTAAAGCTAAGGAGAAAGGTGAGAGGAAGTTTTAGTGTAGTTTGTGCAACGTTTTCATTCATGTTTTGTTTCGTAAACAGAGATTGGGAATCAACTATAGCCTACTGTATAGTGGAAGAAGTTGAAGTTCCCGTAGGAAGAAGAATTTAAGCGCTTTACGAGGTAAACATTTTTATACAGCGTAACGTTCGTTTTTATCATGCTATATTTACTGTTATTAACGTACATTTTCTTAATAATTTAGGAATGTCTGTCGATATTTAAAGAAGATGTCAAGATGAGGCTCAAGGTCATCGATTTACTTAAAGAAATGGTAAGCACGTACATTAAGCTTAGTTTATGGTAAAAATTGCTCAATTGGTGTAAAACTTTCTTATTTACTGTTACTTTTTAGAAGTAAATAAAGTAGATTGAAGGTGTTTATTTATTTCTTTTCACTTTATGCTAGAATTGGAAAACCGTACGCCACGATGCTGAAATTTCACAGTGATAAACCAGGTAAGAATAATTATAGCTTACAAAATGCTTCTTTTTCTAAAATGAGAGAAATATTAATCTTATTTATTTCGCGCATTCGATTGTAGAACTGTGGGCGGCAGCGGCGAAGTTTGAGTTTGAAGTTTTAGGATCCAGTCAAGTGGCGAGAAAAACGTTGCTCACCGGAATCAGATTCAATAAAGACTCTAAGCTGTTATACCAAAAGGTGATTTTGTTTCTATGCAGTAGGCTCAGTATTATCAACTAAAAACGAAATGACATTGAATGATGAATGTGACCAAAATAGATTGTTATTATTATTAAAGCCAAAGTTTGAACGGCTGACAATAATAATTAATGGAGAATGTAACTTGACTCGAATTACGTGTACTTCCAAATCAGTCGTAATGAATTCCAAGTGCTTTGAGAGGTGATGAGCGTGCTTATTATGAGGTTTGGGAGTTTCGTTTGATGATGTTTAGCTTGTTTTGTGAGCGTTTGATAGGGTTTTTATGTCGGGGTTTTACTGTTGTTATTTCTGGTATTGATCCACAATTATATTTAATGAGCTAATTTTATCAATTTTTGTTTATAGTTGTTCGAAATGGAATTGGAGCACGCCAACATTGAATCAAAAGTGGCGGAGGAAGAATACGAAGAGTTGAAATTGGTTTGTTAATTTATTACGAACGGAGAATTAATTAAGATTAATTTATTTATTTTTAATTTCAGAAGAGAAAGCGAGTGAAAAAGGGTTTGGAAGTGGACGAAGTAGATTTGGAAAAGTTCAAAGTGGCGAAAAGACCGGCGATTGATTTGCGAATTGCTGAAGCTGTTCATAAAAACGCGATCGACGTCATTAACGGTATTTTAAACGTCCGCTTTTCTCTTTTAATAAGTGCTTGTTAATTAATTTCGTAATTTATAGACGTGGAATTCGCAGTTATATTCGTGGAAATTTGCGATAAATACGATTATGCCTGCGAATTATCCAAATCCATTTGCACGAGGTAAGTTTGTGGTTTTTAGTTATGTGGTGGAATTAATTTTCAAGTTTGTTTCTTAGTTTTCACGCTAAGTTTGAATCCGACGAGGTTTGGAGGAACGCGTGGGCTGTCAGAGCGATCAATTTTGAAGAAAAAGACAACTTTTTTTCAGGCAATTTTGTTTAAAAATGTGAAATTAATGGGAGGAATAGTCATTTGTTTTGGTTTATTATTTTAGATCAGACGACGTTAGATGCTGAAAAGGAGTGTATAAATAGGTTTGAAGAAGCCTTGTGCTACGTTCCTACAGGTAAACGAGTTTAAAAATCGTGCTAATGCTAAACACGTGATTAACGCTCATTGCATTCAATGATAACCACAGTCGTAAATTTAATTTTGTGAAAATTTCTGAGTAAACAACGTCAGCTAAAACAATCTTACAATCGCTGACGATAAATAATATCTACCTAATATCAGAATACAAAATTAAAACGCTGTGTAGTGAATCTAATGAGTCGGATCAATTATTTTAGATGTAAAATAGTTCTATCAGGGTTTATTTTTATCCATATGCTTGTCATTGTTTCTTTACTTATATTTTTTGATTTCATCCAAAAAAAAAATGTGGAATTTCTACATCGACTTCGTCCTAAAGCGGTTGCAATTCGACGATGGAATTCCTGAGAGTAAAGACGAGTTGTTTACATGGACGAAGGAGCTGTTTGAACGAGTTTCAACCGATTTCTCCATCTCTGCTGCGAATTACAAGAAATAGGTTGGCATTAACTGATTAATTTGAAAGTTATTTTGGTTTTTAATTCGTTTACTTGCAGATGAATTTGTTTGCGGCTGAGAGCGACAGCAAAAAGTGTAAGAGGATCTTGAAGAGGGCTTCGAAACAATATCCACAGGATCCTTGGTTTTACGAAGAACGGATCAGGAGAAGCGTAACGGATCAGCAATCTGACGAGAAGATCAATTAACTTTTTAAGAGAGGATTAATGAACATTCCTTTGCAGGTACATGCAGGCTGGGGACGGTAAAATTAACTTAAAAAGTTTGAAAGCAGTTCCAAAGTTTAGGAATTTTACAAATGTTATGTATTTTAGTTTATAAAACTTTTTTTTAAAAGTTTTTATAGTTTAGAACTATAATCATCTAAAGTTTTGAACTGTATACATTTTGTTTTTGGATTATTTAGAACGTTTTTCAACGTCTTTTAATTGCTAGAGCTCTATTTGACTTTTAAAAAGTAGTTAATTAAATTTGAAACGCCACTTGTGATATTAGAATTTGAGACTTGGATTTTTTTTTATTTTTGTAGGAGATTCTTCTATTTTGGAAGTTGGCTTTGCAGTGGTACCTCATCACCGATCCGGAGAGTGTGGAATCTTTTTTCGAGGTTTGTTTTTCTTTCTCTCAAAATATTTAAAAGTTATAAGCATTTTGTTGACGAAAATTTTTTTGTTTTAGAATGGGATGCAGAAATACGTGAACATCGTCGCCGAAATCAAAGTTTTGTATTTAGAGTGGATATATAATTAACGCGGAATGGAACCAACTTAGAGATTGTATAAAAAGTGAGAGAAATTTGATAAAATAAATCTGTGAAGTTGCTTTATGTTTGATGTGACCAGCGCTACATCTTAACGTAATTATATTTTAAATACTTTTTGATTTTATTCGTTTATTCTCAACAAAGTTAGCGAGGTGTTAGAAGCCGCTGTAAGTTTTTTTTTTTAGTATTATCTTTTATTAAAATGTTTATTTAATATTGACTGTATTTATATGCATAGCCTGAACCATCGTTGAAACGTTTGAGAAAAGTTATTGGCGCAGCGCAAACGAATTTTGGGAAAACCAATGTTGGTAAGTTAACTCAACGTTCCGTTTATAGTATAGAATTTATAAATTTAAAATTTTTATTTTCTTTTTTTAGATGTTTGGATTCAAAGCAAGGGTTTGGAGGGCAATCGCAGCGCCCTCGCTTATCAAAGAGCCATTAAGAGTTTGCAGCCTGAGATGGTGGACCTTCATCGCTCATCATACCATTCTCAGCACCGATGGAGGAACTTCGTTATATTATTTCCTTTTTTTATCTGCAGCACGTGTATATAATTTAATACAGCTATGAAATAAAAGATTTGAATCGTTTAAAATTAATGTTTCAAATTTTTCATTTTTTTAAACTGAAAAATGGTAGTAAGAAATTAAGTTCTACTACTTTCCGACACAATTATTACACCCTTATTAATAGTACTTTTCGCAGGTCTAAAAAACAATTTATTCTTAGGAATTTCTATATTAATTTATTTAACTTAATTAAAATGTTTCGCGGAAACATTAGAAAGTTTTACTAAACTTTAAGGAAAGGGCGATAGCGTAGACGACAAAGGCGGTACATAGGATGCGAGAAGTGCGTGGTTCGCACCCCGGTAGGGGCAGATTTTTTTCATTTGAAGTTCTGGGCCTAAATTTTTTTTATTACTAGATTTGCTTAAAAATAATTTTGCTAGATGTAAAATGATATTCTTAAAATAGTGGCGCAATAATCCGTTTATTTTTATTTTTTTTGGTTCAAAAGTTAATGGCGTTTTTCGTTGAGCTCAAAATTTTTTTTTTTTTTTTTTTAGATTTGCTTGAAAACGACGTCCTAGATGTAAAATGATGTTCTAAGAGTAATGGCGCAATACGTTTATTTTTTCGGTTCAAAAGTTATTGGCCATTTCGTTGAAAGTCGTTCTAAAGTGAACGTCAAAGTGAACGGGCAAAGTATGAAATCTCTGTAACCGGAATTGCTAGAGAAAAACGCTTAACTACGTCATGCGGTATATTCAAAGGGCGTCAACATATTAAATTTTTAAGTAAATCGGTCGACTGGTTCAAAAGTTATGGGCCTTTGAAATCGTTCAAATCATGAACCAACCTCAATGGTCCCCCCTTTAAAAAAATAAAAATATAATTCCTCTCTTTCGTGGTTATTCACATTTCCTATTCATATTCAATTGATATTCAATGATTTTTTTTAAATGAAATAAAATTGCCTCCACCGGGGATCGAACCCGGGCTTTCCGCATCGTATGCTCAGCCGTTCCCGTCTACGCCATAGGCAAGCTGTTAATGTATAGTAAAAAGTTCCCCTATTTAAAGTTCAATATGAAATTTTTTTTTAAAAAAAAATAATGATTAGAAAATACACGTACAAAGAAAAGTTAAATAAATTATAATAATAATAGTTTTTTTTTATTTTTGAAATAAAATATAACTCTGCACAATTTATTTAATTCACCGGTAATTTTATTTTTATCTGTAAAATTGTAATTATACGAAATAAAAAGCAATCTTTCACGCAGCGATAAAATTAATGTATACAACAGCTGCTTAAAACCCACCGCGGCAAATTAAATTAAGTTTTTTTTTTATAAAAATATTAAAGAGTCGAATTTCTTATAAAACAAAACTTACGAATAAAATTGGCGAATCGAATTTAGTCATAAATAAATTCTACTAGTTTATTATAATTCTATAATAATAAGTAAACAGCACTAATTCTGCCAAGAAACAGCGCGCGCAGCCGATGACAAACTCGCGTTTTCACTTGAATTATTTTCAGATTTTCTTTGGGAATTTTATAAAACTTTAATTTCCACCTGACGAAAATGCTGATTCTATTGACAAAATCGCCCTGCTCTTATACAACCAGAACGGCTCCGATAAAACAAACTTTTTTGAAATACCTAAAGCGAAATTTAATTAGCGCATTTTATAAACATTTTCATAATTACTTAACATTCAAAAAAATAGAAGAAGAAAAAAAAAACTCAGCTCGAAGAAATCAATATTAACACAAATTTGAATTAAAATTAAAAAGGACAAACAAAAAAAAAAAATACGTAGCAATTGATTGTAGACGTTTATCTAAAAAGTTAGTTTAATACATTAAGAGGCTCAATGACAACGCTAACGAGCAACCTGTCCTCCGCCATCAATATTTCATCATCTACAGGAATAAAAACTTCGTATCCTCTTTGAGTTTCCAGGTTCTTGTAGAAGGTGCGCGTGAGCCCGTGTTTGGGTTCGCTGGGGCTGCGCAGACCCCACACGCTACTCTTGTGAGGAAATACGGCCAGCAGATCAGTTTCGAACTCGCCCGTCATAAAAGTCAGCTCCACCAGCCTGCAGCGAGCCGTAGCCATTGAGACCGATCCACGCTTAATTGGACCCGATACCTACCCGCCCGTGTATAAAAGTACGGGCTCTCTTGGTAGTCCAGCGAGCGGTTTACCTCCGCCTCCTTTCTCCGAACGAAACAACTTTTCCACCGTCCAGTTCAAAATGCCGTTGCTCGAGTGCGCCGCGGCGGGTGATTGCACGTACACTTCTAAAACTACCTTGTCGTCCATGTTGTACCTGGAAGAAGCCAGCCGCGGGGTTGTGACACAGCTCTTTCTCGAACTGCATCGAAAAGTTAAATTTTGAGAAAAATTCGCAAGAGAATTAGAGAAAGAGGTGCTTGGTCTTCTTCTTTTTCCCGCTGCGATCTCGCAGCACGTAGTAGACGGTGGGAAGGGGTTTTAATTGGGCCGTGGGATCGACGGGGATGAGGTTGAGCGAGGCGGAGATAGCACCGTACGAGTCCATGCTTACTTTAGCTTGAGCTCCCACAGCCGTGTACTCGTTCCAAATGAAGCATTCCTCGCTGAACTTCTCGAACGTCTCTTTTCCGATCAGCTCTTGGATGCCGCTGATTACCCACACGAAATCGGGAAGGTAAGCATCTAGGTTGCTGCATAAATTGAAACCGATCATCTACAATATCAAAATAAAATTAACTATACTAACAAAATTATTATAACGTTGTGAGAATAAAAATATAGATTTTGGGAGTAGAAACTCTGTTGTTTATCTCGTGAAAGTTTGAAACCAATCGCTGTATTTGCTGTTATGCAGGTTAAGAACGAAGTTCTATAGAAATAATTATGGTTCTTACAGCGTTCACTCAAAACGAGACTGTTCATTTCGAAGCAGCATTTCTTAAATTAAAGAAATAAGAGATGGTAAGCGAGTAGAAATAGCACGTGAATAGGCTACGTATTGCCAGAAAACATAGAACATATCGAAATTACCGGCTCGACATTAGTTGCTTCCAGCATCTTGATCACAACCACTTAATTTCCTAGTTATCGAGGCAGATGATTGACGTTATAATCTTCCCAGATGAATGATGTGGTTACGAGAAACTGAAATCGTCTTTCGATCCCTCCAACCTGCTGTTCCAAGGCAAAATAAGGATTTAAAAAGCAGGGACGTGTCTATTCCTTACGACTTACCGTAGTCATAACCTATAAATTAATACAAATGGTATACCATAATATTATTCGAACTAATTGAACATGAATCATGATTGATTTTACCAGTGGATAGCACGGCTGCTTCGTCAATACGCGGTTGCACGACATGTGCACAGACCACCGCTTAACCTCACCGATACACAAGAATCGCTCATTTTACCCGTCGTTGACCTAATTAATTAATATATTAAAATATAAAGTGCTTTCTTAATTATTTAACATACCTTATGAACAAACTTGTTCTCTCGAAAAAAGCAGAACTCCAACGTACGCGCTCCAAGTACCAAGCTCCGACGAAATCAAATCCCCTTTCACCTTGCTACTCCGCCATTTTGTTAATAGTTTTCTCGCCAACGATTTGAATTAACTTCGCCAAAGAAAAAATACCGGTATATATTTTTTTAAATCTAAAAAATTTAGTTATTAATTTTCGAAACTGATTTTTTAAATATATTTTAAACATTTTAATTAATTTTTAATGCGATCGATTTAATTCGTAAACAAAATGGCCACCAGTGCCCAGCTGTTGACGAAACTTGCTCGCAACGCCGCCTGGCGATAAAACTGGGTGTAATCATAAGCTTATAATATGACGCATTATGTGGCGCGCGATATAAATCTTTTCTGGGATACGCTGCACGCAGAAATAACTAAATAATTATTGTATCGTTAAAAATATGGGAATTATTTCGGTTACATTCTTAAGATTAAAGTTATGAACTCACTAATAGTAATTATTATACTATAACTTAATTTTACAGCTGATAAAATGTTCAGCTGAAGGTATCTCAATTTTTTTTTATTACCTAATAATAATTATATTCCTACACCTAATTTCATTTAATTTTTTTTTTTAATTTTATATCTAAAGATTAGTAATTCATAACTAAAAAGATGAACAGGGTTAATTTGTGGTGTGTCAACAAAATGTCCAGTCTTGGTGTACCAGCTCCGAGGACGACATTCTTTCGGACACGGAAGAGAATTAATTAGACCCCAGATTGAGCTGCGTAAAATCGCTCTCCCCAAAATAATCCCCATCCACGTTTCTTTGCGTGGGCCAAGGCTGTGACTTGTTTAACGAAGATGACTGGCAAAGATAATTATTATCGTAGTTAACGTAGTCCTCGGTCTGTGCAGCAATTGGTACCGGTAACACAATTGCGGCCAAAGAGACCTGGTTTTGCGTCTTGTTGAACCTCCCTCTACCCTGGAGCAGAAATTCTTCTCTCAAACGCCCAGTCAATATCAAATTCGTGTTTAATGATCCCCACATTCCTAAAACACACAACAAAAATTATTCTAAACTTGAAAATTTGTTTATCAATAAAAATAATACTGTTATATAAGTTTCAAGTACGTGTATATTTTACCTGCCATAACAGGCATTGGATGGCCGACGATGTCACGTATAAAAATTATGAAACGTTTTCCCCGATTCCAACCATTCGTCCACGGCAGCTTTTTCTCTCGCAGAAATTAAACTATCTACGTCGCGAGACACGAATCGATCGACCAATGGATCACCTAGAATATATAAGTAGAAAATTCAATATCTCCGTACTCTAATTGCTGGTCAATTTTATAAACATTCAGACTTATTTTTGAGAAGTCAATACGATACCTAGAAATCTCCACATCACGGATGAAAAATTAGGTTTGGTTGAGCAGAGGCGAGGGCAATTGTTCCGCCGGACACAAGTCCAGATGAGGATATTCGCACCATACTCAAAACAACTCGTCTAAGAATTCCGCCTCTTCCGAGATGAAATGATAGTAAACGCGCATTACGTACCAACCGGGATAATGTGGCCCAATTGATGCAAGTGGAGTTAATATTATTATTAGGAGTTGCTCGAGGTACGATTCTCTTATTCACGCTGCAGGAGCAATTGAGTTGGTCGGCGATGACAGCTACAGAATTTCTCCACGTGAAACGCGTTTTTAGTCAAAAACCAGAAAGTGATCCAAAATACGAAAATTAAACAAAAACATAAATTATGTTTCCAAACGCCTCTTAATTTTCGAAACAATAATTCGCGGTGTAAAAAAAAATTTGTAATTCCATGACAACGTTTGAAAGCTTGCCCTGGAAAAACTGCAATAAAATAATTATTAATGTACTTTTTAGTCACTAACAATGTTGTTATATTTGTTTGTCTGTCGTTAAATGTGATGGAAAATTTTATTACTACAGTATTTAGAAAGCATCAGCACTCACCAAATGTCATGTGAAAACACCGTAGCAACTTTGCTAGAATATTCAACTCAACTTTTTAAATCCCAAACGGTATAACAATACGCTCACAACTATATGGTTAAATATTTAATAATCTAACAGTACTGCAAGAAATTAATTTTTAAATTATTGCAACTGTATAATAAAAATATTTTTTCACTCATCATTTAAAGCGTAAAATAATAGGTAAGCTACATATATTCTTATTTTTAGTAACTTATCCCCTTTTCCATTCAAGTGCAACGAATTAATTTAATGTAATAATTAACTACGGCATAGAAGCTAAAATAGACTCGGCGTTCATTTTGCTACCACATCTTTCTAATTACATCTTTCGTTTCACTTCCAAGAAACCAAAACTTATTAACGATTTATTAAATCAGTATTAAATCAATCAATAAGGAAGGAGTACACATTTTAAATAATCTTAAACAACTCTAAAATCTTTTTAATTATAATAATAAAACGGACTTAGTTTCATGGCTGATAAAATATTAAGTTGAAGATGTCCATTTTTGGTTTCCATTTACTCTCGACGCCTAACTTCATTTAATGTATTAAAATTATATCTCAAGCCATTTCATAACTAAAAGATAAGCAGGTATGACTAAGCAGGATAATGTTTTCTGCTGCAATATAAATATTTGTTAATGAGGTGTACTGCCCAAAAGCAAGTACACACTTAAATCTAACAAAAAAATAATTTTATTTCTGTTCCCCTAAATTCAAAATTTTAATTTTTTAGTCTCTTAAGCAAATACCACTGATATTTCAAAATTGAATAGTTTAAAATGGGCAAAAATTCTGCATCAAACTTAATCACAAAAAATATAAACATTGAAACAAAAATTAAAAGCAATAACCCTACACGTATTTTGAAATGGTCAATGCTATCAATGCTATCAATGCTATCTCAAAACTGTTTATCGATAATGCGCCAATAACCAGCAACCATCATTTTTATACTGATGCAATGTTTTTACTCATTTTTTGATTTAGATTTTTGAGT